>CM060656.1:5725516-5790516 GCA_030686955.1 Odontamblyopus rebecca | reverse complement strand
GCTTATTTATCAAAATATACAAATATAGACCTGCACCCGGCGTTTAAAGTTGAACTCCGGCACATTTGAAGCTAAAGGCTGTCGCTAGAGGTGGTGGAATTCTGTCAGAGGCCAAAAAACAGCACAGATCAGTGTTTCCTCGGTGGAGATTTCACTGTGGCAGTGAGTCTGTCAAGGCAACAAACTAGTGTAGTGATGGGGGCAAGTTCTGAACTTCCACGTAAAACACCAGTTTGCTTCACACTGAAGAAGCTTAACACCACTTTAACCCATCTGACAACAGCCACGAGTCTAACAAACAAAACGCTCTGCCTGGTTCACTCATTAGTGTCTGGAAACGTTATAAAATAACTTTATAAGCAGCTTTACACTTCCCTCTGTTGATTTCCCACTGCACAGGCCAAAGCCCAAAAGACTCCATTGTTGACTCCAGCGGTGGTGAGAGGCTCGAGCGACAGAAGCAGCAAGTGAGAATCGACTACTGACGGTGAAGAAGAAGAGAAACTGAAAGTTGTTGAAAGAAAATGGTTCGGGACTGTATTTTTTTGCGTTTTTCAAAAAATACAATTAACCTTTAAATAAATGGGATTAGAAATGACGTCGGTGATCAAGTCTTTTGGGCTTTGGCCTGAGCAGTGGGAAATCAACAGAGGGAAGTGTAAGGTGCTTATGAAGTTGTTTTCTAATGTTTCCAGACACTAATGAGTGAACCAGGCAGAGCGTTTTGTTTGTTAGACTCGTGGCTGTTGTAAGATGGGTTAAAGTGGTGTTAAGCTTCTTCAGTGTGAAGCAAACTGGTGTTTTACATAGAAGTTAAGAACTTGCCCCCATCACTACACTAGTTTGTTGCCTTGACAGACTCACTGCCACAGTGAGATCTCCGCCGAGGAAACACTGATCTGTGCTGTTTTTTGGCTTCTGACAGAATTTGACCACCTCTAGCAACGGACTTTAGCTTCAAACGTGGCGGAGTTCAACTTTAATTGGGACCCGGCTCTTGTTTGGTGTTTTACGGTATATAATATAGAGAATATACAGTATATTCCAGTGTAGATTTTAGTGAATACACAAATGAAGAAGGCAGTATGAACAGGTGGGGATTAGGTATAATATACAGTACATGGGGAAATATATAAGCAGATGTAGTGTAAACAGAAAAAAATCCACTATGAACATGTAAACCAGGTGCTATAGAATAAATATGTATGATGTATATAAATGAGCCAAACATGTACATGAACAGGTGGGCTGTAAATACATAAATATAAAGTTACACAGGAGATGTAATATGAACATGTTATCATGACAGGACCTTTAAATGGACAATTTGCATCAAAAGTGTCTTGCCCAAGGACACCACGTTGTCCAATCACAGTTAAATGTTTTTGTTTTGTTTATTTTGACTTGTTTATTCCGTTAATTCTCCAGTGGAATCCGGATCCTCTTCCACAGTGTCACAGTCCTGATGGAAAAATGAGCACATCCAATCTCCCTCTTCTCTCCTGTCCTGTCATTTTGTTAACATCCGCCCACCCCTCGTTTGGATATCATCTCTCCATCTCTCCATCACCCTGTCTATCCTTCAACCCTTCTGTCTACCCCCTCTCTCGTTTCCTCCATTCTGTCCCTCGTTTTCTCTCCTTGTTTCTTTTTCCTCTATAAATATTCCTTCTCGCCCCCAATCTCTGAGTCTTTTTCATTATAAATATGATCTTTTTCTCTCTCTTCCTCTTTTTCTCTATTTCTCTTTCTCTCTCTCTCTACTTCTCTCCCTGTCTATCTCTCCTACCCCTCCCCTCTTTCTCTCTAATCATCTCTAAATTTCTCTTATTTCCTCCTGTCCTTCTATCTCTTTGTCTCTTTTTCCTCTGTAAATATTTTTCTCTCTTCCTTTCTCCCTCTCTCTTTCCATCATCACTCTATTTCTCTCCGTCCTTCATTGTTTCCCTTCCTCCTTGTTCATTTTTCAGTCTCCCTCTCTATATTCTTTCCTTTCTCTCTCTCATCATCTCTCTTGTTTCCTTCCTTCTCCTCCTCCCTCACTCTCAAATATCTTTCTCTTCTCTCTTTCTTTCTCTTTCTCTTCATCATCTCTCTATCCCTTTCTCTCCCTCTCTGTAAATGTTCTCTTCTCTCTCCCTCCATCCTCTCTCCATCTTTCTTGTTTCCCTCATTCTGTCCCTCATTCTCAATTTCTTTTTTCTTTTTCCTCTTTAAATAGTCTTCTCTCTCTCTCTCTCTCTCTTTCTTTCTTTCTTTCTCCATCTCTCTCTCTCTCATTTTTCCTTTGTATCCCCCCCTCCATCACAGTCTCTTTTCATATCTCGTTCTTTCTATTATTTATCTGTCTATCTCTTCCCACTCTTCATTCCATCCCTCCGTCCCGGTCCATTTCTCCAAGTCTGCCTCTCTATAAATATTATTTCTCTCTTTTTCTTTATTCTTCCCTCTCTCTAGTTCTCTGTGTCCGTCTCAGTCCCTCTTCATTCTGTCTCTTCGTCATCTCTCTATCGCTAATTCCCATCATTCTTTCCCTTTCTCTCAATTTCTCTGAGTGTCCTATATAAAAATATTCTCTCTGTCTTCTCTCTTTCTCCATCACAGTCTGTCTTCATTCCTCTCTTTCTCTTAATCATCTGTCCTTTCTTCTTTCTCCTTTCTACCAGACTCTATAAATATTCCTTCTCTCTCCTCCTCCTTTCTGTCCCTTCTGTCTCTGTCCCTTCTTTATTCTTTCCCTTCCTCCTTATCTCTTTTTTCTGAGTCTCTCTCTCTATAATTGTTCCTTCACTGTCTTCTTCCCTCGCTTCTCTCTTTCGCTATCTTCCCTTTCTCCAAGTCAGTCTATATAGATATGCCTCGTCTCTCTTCCTCCTTCCTTCCTCTGTCACTGTCTCTTCATCCTTCTCTTAATCATCTGTCTATCTTTGTCCCTTCTTCTTTCTCCAACTTTCTCTATATAAATAGTCCTTCTCTCTCTCTTCCTCCCTCCTTCTCTCCTTCAGTCTCTCTTTCTCTTAATCATCTATCTCTGTCCCTTCTCCTTTCTCCAAGTCTCTATATAAATATTCCTTCTCTCCTCCCTTCATCATCACCCTGAGTGGAGGAGAGCGTGTGGGCGGAGTCGGGGGCGGGGTTTTGTCGTCTGTCACTCGTCCGGAGCGTCGTGTTCTTCTTCTCCTTCTTTTAATAGCGGTGACGGAGCGCTGTAATTGGCCGAGCGTGGGCGCTGATGCTCACCTCTGACTGTGTCCTGTCACTTCTGTGTCCCCGCCATCGCCACGGCGACCAGGCCGAGAGGACAGAGGACCGGCGCCATTATTAAGGCTGAGATAAGACAGAACTAAACCAGGACTATACCGGGGCTAAGCTGGGTCTAAACCAAGTCTATGGCATGTCTAAACCAGGACTATACCGGGGCTAAGCTGGGTCTAAACCAAGTCTGTGCCAGGTCTAAACCAGGACTATACCGGGGCTAAGCTGGGTCTAAACCAAGTCTATGCCATGTCTAAACCAGGACTATACCGGGGCTAAGATGGGTCTAAACCAAGTCTATGCCAGGTCTAAACCAGGACTATACCGGGGCTTAGATGGGTCTAAACCAAGTCTATGCCAGGTCTAAACCAGGACTATACCGGGTCTAAGATGGGTCTAAACCAAGTCTATGCCAGGTCTAAACCAGGACTATACCGGGGCTAAGATGGGTCTAAACCAAGTCTATGCCAGGTCTAAACCAGGACTATACCGGGGCTAAGATGGGTCTAAACCAAGTCTATGCCAGGTCTAAACCAGGACTATACCGGGGCTAAGATGGGTCTAAACCAGGTCTATGCCAGGTCTAAACCAGGACTATACCGGGGCTAAACCAAGGCTAAAACAGGTCTATGTCATGTCTAAAACAGGACTAAAACAGGACTATACCAGGGCTAAGACGGATCTAAACCAGGTCTAAGACAGAACTTAACCAGGACTATACCAGGGCTAAGCTGGAACTGAACCAGGACTATACCATGGCTAAAATGGGTCTAAACCAGGTCTAAACCAGGTCTAAACCAGGTCTAAATCAGAACTAAACCAGGTCTAAAATGGGTTTAAAACAGGACTAAACCAGAACTAAACCAGGTCTAAACCAGGTCCAAACCAGGTCTAAGACAGATCTAAACTGGGGTAAACCGGGGCAAAACCCAGAAAATAAATAAATAAATCAAATAAACTTGAACTTACCCAGGACAAAGCCGCTCCAATAAATACACCATGTTCTTTCTTGTTTTTTCTTTTTTTTTCTCTAATCCGAGCCAATTAGCGGTGCGTGAGTAGCCGCTCCTGTCGGTTAGCTTTCCCGCTAACTCGCCGTGTGAGCACTTAGCCGCGACACTGAAGAGAGCGGCTCAGAAAAACGCTGCTCGTGTCTCTGAGCACAAACAATTAAAGTCCATTTGGACTGTGGCGGAAACTATTAACGCTAAATCACAGGCTACAGCGGCGGGTGCTGACAGGGCAGGGACTGGACAGGGACAGGGCAGGGACTGGACAGGGAGAGGACAGCAACAGGACAGGGACAGGACAGGGACTGGACAGGGACTGGACAGGGACAGGACAGGAAGAGGACAGGGACAGGACAGGGACTGGACAGGGACTGGACAGGGAGAGGACAGCAACAGGGCAGGGACTGGACAGCGACTGGACAGGGACTGGACAGGGACTGGACAGGGACTGGACAGGGACTGGACAGGGACAGGACAGGGAGAGGACAGCGACTGGACAGGGACTGGACAGGGACTGGACAGGGACTGGACAGGGACTGGACAGGGACTGAACAGGGACTGGACAGGGACAGGACAGGGAGAGGACAGCAACAGGACAGCGACAGCGACAGGGACTGGACAGGGACAGCGACAGCGACAGGACAGCGACAGGACAGCGACAGAGGACAGAGGGAAATGTGAAAATTTTAAATGTTCTGTGTCAGAGAAAATTTGGGGATTTTAAATTAATCTACATTTTATTATTATTATTATTATTATTATTATTATTATTATTATTATTATTATTATTATTATTATTAGGCCCGAGCGCCTCAGTGGCATAGGGCCTATTGTGATTGTTCAGCAGTGTGAAGCACTGCCGCGCTGCACGTAGCGTAGCGCCCGCGAAAAGCGCTCTCCCCTCCCAATCACACTGGCACTCATCATGTCACTGACTGGTGCCCACTGACAGGGCACATGGCATCGCCATGGCCGCGACAGCGGCATAATTGTAATTGTTCATCCTAAAACGTAGGGCTCACCTGACATCATGCACTTTGTGGATAATGTCAGGAGCACCCGTGAAAACCGGGCGCAAAGCGCTCTCCCCCTTATCAAACACTCAATGCCACTCATCAGTGACACTCATGGCATCCAGTACAGACTGGCACTGCCCATTGCTGCGACAGCAGCATAATTGTAATCGCTAACTCGGGTAAACGTCAAAAATGTGCACTGGGTATGTGAGAAATCGAAGAGGTCAATTGACCCCACGGGTGCGTTACTGGACGCGAGTGCTTTCCAATGATGTGTATATGTGCCCCATTCGTGGCGCTATATTGTTATTGTTCTGTTTTCTTCTTCTTCTTCTTCTTCTTCTTCTTCTTATTATTATTATTATTATTATTATTATTATTATTATTATTATTATTAATATTATTATTATTATTATTATTATTATTATTAGGCCTGAGCGCCTCGGCGGTGTAGGGCCTATTGTGATTGTTCAGCAGTGCGAGGTGCATTTTCCTGTCGTCGTGACGTAGCCTCAGCAGAATCATTCTGTGTCATCTCGACATGTGGGACATTAAAAGTTCTTTAAAGCTTTTTAAGAAACCAAACGGTGAAGGGAGAAACGGTGTTGCCGTGACATCGGCTCAAATTTCGGGTTTGTTTTTGTGGCTCACCATCAAACTTCAACAAGCAATAATTTGTACAAACTGGTGTACATCCCGACCCTGAACAGATTTATATGAGAAAATCTCAAATGGGCACTATAGCGCCCCCTAGGGAATTTGTAAGGAAGAATAAAATTTTACTTTGTCGTAGACAGATAAAATTTGGTACGCACATTCGTGACAAGGTCTTGAAAAAAGTCAATGATGCCCCCAGGCCATTTCTCATTGTGTTGCCATGGCAACAGGCCAAATATCTGCCATCGCCAATGTGACGTCCTGAGAAAAACTTTGATGAAGCCAAACCAAATTTGGTACACAGATGCATCATGGGAATAGGAACAAAAAAGTATATTGTGACCACGCCCCCTCCCTAACTGCCAGTCCGCCATCTTGGATTTGAAAAAAAAACCTCAACACATACAAAAATTGAGAAAAATGGTAGGTTTAAGGTTAAAGTGGTGTTAGGATTAGAGTTAGGGTGGGGTTAAGTGTGAGAGGTTGGGGTTAGGGTTAATATTATGTTAGGGTGAGGATTAAAATTAGGGTTAGGGGTTCGGTTAAGTCTAGTGTTAGGATTAGGTCTGGGGTTAGATTAGGGTTAGAGTTAGGAGTTCAGGTAGGGTCAGGGGTTAGTGTAAGGAGTTAGGGTTTATTTAGGAGTTAGGGCTTAGGGGGTAAGGTGCATTTGTGGGGCATGTGCAGAGCGCAGCGTGACCGGGGCGGAGCATAGGCACGAGCGAGGGCCGATCATCGCCGCTTGCGGCTATTATTATTATTATTATTATTATTATTATTATTATTATTATTATTATTATTATTTATTTTTTACATTATTCAATATATAAAAAAATAAAATAAAATTACACAAAAATGTTTTTTACAAGTTTGATAAAAGATGAGGCACTGGGTAAACTAATTCTGAATTAAAATATCCATAGAGATGCTTTACCTGGAATGTTCCTCAGTACGGCATTACATATCTAAACTGCATGGATTCTGTTAGAGGAGAATCTTCTACTAAGTTTACGATGTTAATGTATTTGTTCATAAACGTAAAGTATCATTTCGATCACATAATATGATATGTGTGTTTTCATTAAAGTTTCAGTGTGTGTTTTCCTGCCACAGGGGCCCGACTGTAATTAAAGCTGTTCACTATTTATGAATTTATTTACCGTTTTTACTACTTATTTAGGATTTATTATGACCATTTATAGTTTTACTCTATGTTATTATATTATATATTGTGTGTGAGCTGTTGTGTCCAAGTAATTTCCCTTGTGGATCAATAAAGTTTGTCCAAGTCTAATGTTTTTCCCCTCAAACACTTTATTAAACTGGAAAAGAAATGGGGGGAGAGAGGAAAAAGACGTTCAGTAAAAGGTTGTGTCCGGGAATCGAACCCGTGACCCTGAGATGGAGAGAAAAGCACATGTGAGAAAGTGAAGTCTGAGCTTTTACTGTTTAAAAATGTGCAGAACTCAAAACAACTGAATCTGTGTCTCCAGAACCTGCAGAAACCACTGAGGAAGCTTCAGCACAGCCAAACCGGGACTAAACCGGGACTAAACCAGGACTAAACCAGGACTAAACCAGGACTAAACCAGGACTAAACCGGGACTAAACCAGGACTAAACCGGGACTAAACCAGGACTAAACCAGGACTAAACCGGGACTAAACCAGGACTAAACCAGGACTAAACCAGGACTAAACCGGGACTAAACCGGGACTAAACCGGGACTAAACCAGGACTAAACCAGGACTAAACCAGGACTAAACCGGGACTAAACCAGGACTAAACCGGGACTAAACCAGGACTAAACCAGGACTAAACCGGGACTAAACCAGGACTAAACCAGGACTAAACCAGGACTAAACCGGGACTAAACCGGGACTAAACCAGGACTAAACCAGGACTAAACCGGGACTAAACCAGGACTAAACCGGGACTAAACCAGGACTGAACCAGGACTAAACCGGGACTAAACCAGGAATAGACCAGGACTAAACCAGGACTAGACCAGGGATACACCAGGACTAAACCAAGACTAAACCAGAACTAAACCAAGACTAAACCAGGACTAAACCGGGACTAAACCAGGAATAGACCAGGACTAAACCAGGACTAGACCAGGGATACACCAGGACTAAACCAAGACTAAACCAGAACTAAACCAAGACTAAACCAGGGACTAAACCGGGACTAAACCAGGAATAGACCAGGACTAAACCAGGACTAGACCAGGGATAGACCAGGACTAAACCAAGACTAAACCAGAACTAAACCAAGACTAAACCAGGGACTAAACCAGGACTAAACCAGAATTAGACCAGGACTAAACCAGGACTAGACCAGGACTAAACCAGGACTAGACCAGGACTAATCCAGGACTAGACCAGGACTAAACCAGGACTAGACCAGGACTAAACCAGGACTAGACCAGGACTAAACCAGGACTAGACCAGGGCTAGACCAGGACTAGACCAGGACTAAAACGAGACTATACCAGGACTAAACCAGGTCTAAACAAGGCCTAAGCCACACACTAAATCAGGTCGAAACCAGGTCGAAACCAGGCCTAAACCAGATCTAAACCAGGACTAAACAGGTCTAAACTCGTTCTAAACCATGTCCTAAAACCCTCCTTATATCACACATTATTGCATTACTGTGGTGATGCTCCCAACCAAACCGAGAAAACTAAGTGATATTTCTGCTCGCACACGTCCTGTAGGTGGCGCCGTCTGCTCTGCCCTGGTCTTTATGTCCACATGTTTGGACAGAGGTCTGGTCTCCGGTCTCTGGTCTCCGGTCTCTGGTCTCCGGTCTCTGGGGGAAGGGGGCGCTGTTGTGGTGTGGAGCTCATTTGGATCTGGCACAGAGGCATCAGTCGTGCCCCCGGGCTCCATGACGACCCCCGCACCCACCCCCACACCCGCCCCCTCCACCACAACTGTCCCACCCGCCCCCACCGCAACTGCCCCACCCGCCCCCTCCACCCACCAGCACCAGAGCAGCAGCAGCATCAGGGCAGAATCGGAGCCTAAGTGTGTCTAATTGGTCTAAAGAGGAGGGTCTGAACAGAGAGAGAGAAGAGAGGAGCGAGGGATAATGGACAGACTGACTAATGTGAGGGAGGAGAAAAGGAGGAGGAGGGGGCTTCCTGTCAGAGAGAGAGAGGGAGGGAGAGAAGAGAAGAGAGAGGGAAAGAGAGAGACAGAGGAGAGAGAGAAAAGAAGCGGGAGGGAGAGAGCAAATGAGAGATGGGTTTCCTGTCAGAGAGAGAGAGAAGAGGAGAGGAAGGGGGAGAGAAAGAAGGAGAGAGTGAAAGGGCTTCCTGTCAGAGAGAGAAAGAGGGCAGAGATAGAGGGAGGGAGAGAGGGAGCAGAGAGGGGGATAGAGAGGAGGGACAAAGATAAAGAGAAGAGGGAGGACTTCCTGTCAGGGAAGAGAGAGAAGGAGAGATGAAGACAGCGATAGAAGATGGAGAGAGGGGAGAGAGAGAGAGAGAGAGAAGGAGGAGAGGGATAATGGGCAGACTGAGTAATGTGAGGGAGGGAGGAGAAGAGGGAGGGGCTTCCTGTAAGAGAGTGAGAAGGAGGGAGGGAGAAAGGAGGGAGAGAGTCTAGGGGGCTCCCTGTTAGGATAGAGAGGAGGAGGAGAGAGGAGAGAAGCAGGAGGGAAAGAGGGGGTTTCCTGTCAGGGTAGAAAGGGGGAGAGAGAAGAGAAAGAGGGAGGAAGAGAGAGAGAGAAGGAGGCAGAGAAGGGGAAGCAGGGGCCTTCCTGTCAGAGAGAGAGAGGAGGGAGAGAGAAGAGAGAGGGAGACAGAGCGAGAGAAAAGGGATGGAGGAGAGAGATGAGGAAAGGACAGAGCGTATTGTCAGAGAGAGAGGAGGGAGACAGAGAAAGACAGAGATAGAAGAGGGCGATAGAGAGGAGGGAGAGGGAGAGAGAGATGGGAGGAAGAAAAAGGAGAGATTGGAGAGAAAAAGAGAGAGAGAAAGGGAGATAGAGAAAGGGAGAGGGGAAGAGAGGGAAAGGGAGAGAGAAGAGTGAAAGCGGGTGGGTCCTGTAAGGGCAGGGAGAGGATAGAGAGAGAAAGAGAGGAGTAGAGGGAGAGAAAGAGGAAAGGTGAAGAGAATGCAAGAATAAGAGAGGGAAGGAGGGGAAGGGTAAGAGAGAGGGGGTGACTTCCTGTCAGAGAGAAAGAAAGAGAGAGGAAAGTGGGAGGAGAGAGAGAAAAAGGAGGGAAGGAAAGAGGGAATTCCTGTCTGACAGAAAGAAAGAGAGAGAGGAGAGAAGAAAGAGAGTGGGAGAGAGCAGAGGAGGAGGAGGACAGAGAAAAAGGACAAAGAGGGGAGGAGAGAGGGACTGCCTGTCAGAAAGAAAGAGAGGAGAGAGAAAGAGGGGAGGAGAGAGGGTCTTCCTGTCTGTCAGAGAGAAAGAAAGAGAAGAGGAGGAGGGAAGAAGGAGAAAGAGAGCAGAGGGTCCCTGAGCAATAAAGAGAGTCTGAAAACACCACTGTAACCATGTGGCGCCATGAATATTCGGAGCATTAGTGTTTGGAGCTGGCCTCAGTTACCAGCTGTCTCACACAACCACCGCCTCAACGGGAAAAGACACTTTTACACACAGTTATCGCTTACAGTATCGGAACGGCGATATCGGAGGAGCTTCACCGATTATTTAAAGGTCCTGTCGTAGGCAAAATGGACTCTTATGAGCTTTAAGTCACATTAGAATGTTGTTTCCACCTCAAAAACAGACCTAGAGTTGTATTTGTTTCATGGACGCATGTTTGAGTAACTCTTTATTATTAGTCTATGTCTCCAAAAATCCTCTAAAGGCTCTGTTCCACCTTGTGATGTCATGAAGGGGTCAAGTTAACAATATTTTAAATTTTGTGTAAAACAGACGGGTGATTCCAGGGTTGAAATCATCCAAATGATTCTTGTGAGTGTGGAGTTTAAAAACACAGTGGAGGACTCCTTGCTTGCAAAAATCTTCACAGTAGATGCAAAACAATTCACGTTCAACAAATTAAAGTTTGTGAGCAAAACATTAAAAAAAAAAACACTCTTGTTTAAAGGACACTTATTGGTTCAAATATACTCAGACTTATAAGCGTGTGTCATCACGTGGGCTGAAATGTCGACTTTTTACCTAATTTATAACAAGTTTCTGAAAATGTACCAAAGAAATTGGGGAAAAAAAGTAAAACAAAAAAAACTCTAATTAAATTAAAGCCGCAAGCGGCATTGAACGGTCCTCGCGGGCCGTGCTTCACACTCGGCCGACCCGCCGCTCCCCCCGGTGCCGCTGTTAGGAAGAACAAATATACATGTTGCTAGGATACTGTGTTCACGCAGGGGGCGATGGAGGGATGAAGTTGAGAGTGATGACAAGAAGCAATAGGCCCTACGTATAAAACGTATGTTATGAATTCATGTCATTTTATGTAATACATTAAAAAAGGGAAAACAAAGAAAAAAAAAACTGTAACAAATAAATAAATAATAACATTTGAAGTATTACCTGTTTTCCCACATGACATCACTAGTTGGAACAGAGCTGATTTTGGTCAAGTTAAAGGTCCTACATTACGCACACCTGACTCTTGTGAGTGTTATAATGTTGTTCCGTCCTGTGTTTTCTTCATTCACACATGTTTGAGTAACTCTATTATTGTCTACACCTCCAAAGCTCAAAATGATCTGTTCCACCTTGTGACGTCATGAAGCCGTAGTTTTCAAGTGAACAGCTCCTTTTACCTTTTGTCTAACAGATACTGCCGATTCCAGATTTGAAATTGTCCATATGATGCTAGTGTGTGAGAATGTGGAGTTTAAGAACCCAGTGGAGCACACTTTTGTTCACTTTGCAAAAGTTTTCACACTAGAAAACAATTTAGAACCTTTGGGAAATTAAACTTCATGAGCAAAATGTTAAAAAACAACACTTTGGACACTTTGTGGTTCAAAGATAATCAGACTTAAACTTAAACGTATCTACTTGTCACAACGTTCTACAATTGTACCAAAGTGATTTTTTTTTTTTTTTAAGTTAAAAACATGAGAAGAAACATAAGAAATATAAGAATTTTCCCACATGACATCACAAGTTGATGGTTCAGTTCTGAGGTGAAATCTTCACTATTTTGGGTCCTATATTATTATATTGTCTTATCTTATATATTAAGTTTATATTAAGTTCTATATTACACAGAATTGACTCTTGTGAGCTTCAGAACGCTGTTTCCTCCTCAAAAATGTACCTGGAGTTGTGTTTTGTTTCATTCACACATCCACAAGTTTGTCTACATCTCCAAAGCTCAAAATGCTCTGTTCCACCTTGTGATGTCATTAAGGGGTTGTTTTCAAGTGAACAGCTCTTTTTACCTTTACTTAGTTAGTCCATGCAGCAAAGAAAAGACAAATAATGGTTGGAATATGTATTTATGTTAATTAATTTGTTGTTCTCTTTAAATCGATGCCAACAAAATAATAATAATAACGCATGAGCAAGAAATAAATAAATAAAGTTCAGCAGAGATGAGCAATTCCAGGGCTGAAATGATCCCAATGATTCGAATGAAGACACGTGGAGTCAAAAAAAAAAAAAAAAAAAACACTTCCTGTATCACCACATGACATCCTGAGGTGGAACAGGGTGTTTTCAGTTTGAGAGCAGAACCTCCCGATGACCCTGAACTCGAGCCGCTAAACCAGGAAATGCAAATCCGCCGTGACGGACCGGACAAAACCATATTTACATAATGCGGTTTGGAGTCCGGACTGAACCAGGACTAAAGAGCACTTACCCGGCCGTGTCCCCGTGTCCCCGAGGCCGAGTCCATTTGTCCCCCGTCCCCCTTCATAATTCATGAGACGACGGACTTAATGCTTCACTCAGTTTTCTGCGTGTGTGTGTGTGTGTGTGTGTGTGTGTGTGTGTGTGTGTGGTTTATGGAGATGTTTATTGAGCTGATTTCACTGCCCGTGGGTCAAAAACCTGAAGGAACAATAAAGTCCAGTCAAGTAGACTAAGAAATGTTTTAAAGGGCCCATATTGCACTATTTTCTGTTCTAATGTTGTTTCCTCATCACAAACAGACCTGGAGTTGTGTGTTTTTTGTTTCACTCACACATGTTGAGCACACAAACCCTGCTGTGTTCTTTTCTCAAACTGAAAACCCTCTGTTCCAGCTTGTGATGTCATTAAGTGGTGATACAGGAAGCGCTCCATTGTGTTTTTAAAGTCCACACACCTTCACTAGAATCATTTGGATGATTTCAGACCTGGAATTGTCAATCTCAAGTTAAAGGCATCAAAAGGACAAATAATACAAAGTCACATTTAAAATATGACTCAGTTCTTAGAACTGGACTAGGACTAAACCAGGACTAGATAAGGACTGAACCAGGACTAAGCAAGGACTGAACCAAGATTAGATAAGGACTGACCAATGACTAAACTAAAACACGAGACCAGAATTCAACAAGGACTAAACCAGGACGACACCAGGACTACATCACGACTAAACAAGAACTAGACCAGGACTCAACCAGGACTTGGGACCAGGACTGAATCAGGACTGAACAAGGACTAAGCCAGGACTGAAGATAGACTAAACTAGGACCAGGACTAACTTAAACTAGATTCGAACTAATTGTTTAGTCATTTGCTAAATAAATTATATATATATTACAAAAATAAATCTGAAATAAATGTAATATATTAAACACAATTTTTAACATCATGTGAGTTGTGTCGTCCTCTGTGTCTTTTGTTTTATTCAATTTTTTAAATTATTTTTTATCTTTTTGATTTATTTCAGTACTGCCTTTATTTATTGATTTTATTATTTTTGTTAATTGATTTTATTATTATTATTTAATCTATTGATTCTATTAGTTCCTTTTGTTTGGAACATAATTCTGCTGAGTATTTAAAGTGAAATGTTTCCCACTGCTCTGTGAAGCACTTTTGAAACTTGTTTTATAAAATGTGCGGTACAAATAAAGAGTAAACCAGGACTAGACCACAAACAAGTACTAGGCCAGGACTAAACCAGGACTAGATGTTTTTAACCTGTGATAAATATGGTAAAATATGACATTTTCAGTTTAATTATGACTTTATCTAGCTCCATTACCCTTTTCCCAGTAAAATAACACTCTCTAGTGTTGACTGTAGCGTGCTGATGTACCACAGTCATTTTGTATGTAGCGTCGTGGTTTGATTGACAGCTCGTCCCGTCAGCTCTTCCCGTCGCCGTGTGCGATCGGCTGACTCCGCATCACCTCACACTAATGCGTCTGTGTCGGCGCGCGTTAGCACTCAGTATGTAACACGCTAGCTACAGATCGCTATCACGCTAACATGCTAACATCACAGAGGCGCACGCATCACTCACCTGAGCAATCGATGCTGAGCGGACGGGCCGTCAGCAGGAGTGTGCGGGGAGAGCTTTCATCTGAACATCTGAGGACATCTGAGGAGCAGCGTTTGGAACAGAGGAGACGAGTGGAGAATGCTCCGGAAGAACGTACATGTGTCGAGATTTGTTACGTTGTTTCCTAACTCATAAAAAAACAACTGAAAACTCGGGGTCTTATAGTAAAGATGCAGCTGTCTTAAAATGTGGAAAAAAAACTAACTGGGAAAACTTTGTGTAACTTTTCTGGTGGAGGGTCCATTAAACGCTTTTCTTCATGGTTTATTATATTGTCGCTTTCACAGTTACTTGAGAGCTTTAATTCCAAATAAAAATAATGTAATATTTTCTTTATTATATAGTTATTTCAGTTCATTTATGTCTAGAGTGGAAGAGGGCAGGTGGGGGCGGGTGGGACAGTTGTGGTGGAGGGGGCCGGTGGGGCAGTTGTGGTGGAGGGGGCGGGTGTGGGGGCGGGTGCGGGGGTCGTCATGGAGCCCGGGGGCACGACTGATGCCTCTGTGCCAGATCCAAATGAGCTCCACACCACAACAGCGCCCCCTTCCCCCAGAGACCGGAGACCAGACCTCTGTCCAAACATGTGGACATAAAGACCAGGGCAGAGCAGACGGCGCCACCTACAGGACGTGTGTGAGCAGGGGAATTGTAGGACGAACAGGAAGACAGATGTGTGAGGATCATTCTATTGTTGAAGGTGACCGACACAACCTTAGACTGCACGTCCATGAGCTGAAATCTGCAAATAAGTGAAGTCAAGAAGTGGACGCCCTAAGGATGGCTTAAGTTAGAAGCCACAACACTTTCTATCTTCATGGAGACCAAACCAGACCAGGTTATAGGTCAGATCTGTGGAGAGGCGACCCCACTCACTGTCAGAACGCCTGTTTTTCTTTGTATTTTTTTTTTTTTATCTAAAACCACCTGTAATTAAATAAAACGTAATGATGATGTAGATGTTTCATGTCATACTGTGAACATTTCAGGCAGAACCGTTATGTATCCATAGAAAAAAGCAGGTGACGGACCCTCAACCAAAAAGTTACACAGTGCATCTTTACCGTAAAAAATACCCTCATGATTTAAAGATGTATGTGTATTAAAAGTGTGGAAAAAAGTTAGTTTGTCAGGTTGGGCCACTCATTTAACTTTTCAAGATTTTCGCAAACTACACAGACACTCGGTTTTCCAAATTAGCCATTATTTTAGGTTTACATTTTTACTTCCTGCTTGGAAGTCGTCACATCACACCAGGAAATTCACAACTGTTACCTAGCAACACTCCTCTAATGTACACAGACATTATTATTGGACAAATGTAAGAAAAACTGCTTTATTTGTTTTTTTTAAGTTTAAATTGTGTCGAACTTTTGGATAGAATTCTCCCAGTGTGTTGAACCCTCGACTTCCTGTAATTTTCAACGTATTTTTCAACTTTGCAATAATTGTTGTAAACCCACTAAATTACATTGAAATGAGAGACTGACCAAAACCTGTCATACAGACTTTAACCGGGAAAAGGTGCATTACATAATGTTTTTCTCCATGGTGATGTTTTTGCTTTGTCTGGAATGTTTCACAGTACGGCATTAAACCTTTCGATCTTCATGGAGACCAAACCAGACCAAGTTAAAGGTCAGCTCTGTGGAGAGGCGACCCCGCTCACAATCAGAATGCCTGTTTTTTCTATGCATTTTTGAGCTATAAAACCGCCTGTAATTGAATAAATATAACGCAGAGATGTTCTCCACCAGAAAAGTTACACAACACACCTTTATTCTCTTCTATGGAACATTCTAGACAAAGCGATAACATCTCCACAAAGACGAGCGGTTCTTAAGGCATTCTCATCACTTCCGCTTTTCATTTTGACATCTGAATTATTAAAAAATGATCTGAGCGGCTCCTCTAGTGGGGCTCCTTTCTTGGGAAACTTTAGCGTGAACAAGGGGAAGCAAGGGGGAATTGGACGCAAAGAGAAGATCGGCTTTGCTAATCCAATAAAAAAATTGTCGTTTGGCTGTAATCTGATTAAAGAAATGATTAAGAGAAATCGTCGGAGCGTGGCTGCTGTTGGAATTTACATAAGCACTGCTGCAGATAAGAGCGCTTAGATGAACGTCTGCATAGAGGAGATAATATTCGAGATCGCAAGAGGCAAGTGTCTATAGAGGGTTTGCAATTAAACTACAATGATGTAATTTGTTGGAAGAAGTTGGTCGGGGAGTCTCAAGTCTCTCAGCAATGAGGTTGTGGGTTAGAATTCTGAGTGGAGTTAGGCCGCTCATCCGAATAGCTCTGGTGTTTAATCTTAAGGATTTGAAGTACTGCACTAAGATACAGTTAATGGAAATACAGGTAATCCATAAAACAAAGACAATTCATAATATTCATTATTATACAAAGAAATTGCCTTTAAAATTATGCTTTAAGATTATAGTAAAACATAAAAGATGATGATGTGTGTGTGTGTGTGTGTGTGTGTGTGTGTGTGTGTGTGTGTGTGTGTGTGTGTGTGTGTGTGTGTGTGTGTGTGTGTATGCTGGGGTTAGGGGTGGGGAGTTTTGTTGTTTTGTTTGTTGTAGGTACTGTTATGTTTTTGTGTCTTGTTTTTATGTGTATTATTGTATTTTTTGTTGTGTTATGTTATATTGTATTGTATTAATTTTTTATTTTTTTTTTAAAGATCTGGAGGATGAACCCACGATGGCGTGGTGTTAAGTGTCGAGAAGTATCCTACTTTTTTTTCTTCTTCTGTATTACTTCCTGAATACTGGTTTAGCCCCGCCCACTGTGTGATGTCAGAAACAGAATCGTGTAGTAGCTGCTAGAGCTTTGGCTCAGAGCCGTGCTAGGCGAATTCTTACAAAGCTCTAACTTGTAGGCGCTTTGATGTTTTAATTCAATTCAATTCAGTTCAATTTATTTTTGTAGCGCCCAAAATCGCAACAACAGTTTCCTCTAAGGGCGTTCCAAGATTTGGATGAGTAAAACATTCACACAGACATATCAAAACAAGAATAAACAACATTCATGTAAAGCAGCAAATCCAACAGCGTCCAGTCATCCCCTGTCCTTAGACCCTCCTTCTCAGCAAGGAAAAACTCCAAAAAACCCAGGAACCTGGGAAAAAGAAGTCTAAGAAGTTTAAAAGTCTAAATAGTTCATGTTGTAAAAACACAAAGGAATCTGAATCTGTGAAAGCGGCCGATGTCCTGTCAGCCAAACATGGGCAGTTTGAACAAAAAAAGAAACAAAGGTTGTGTCCCAGAAGCTGCAGTACCTGGAGCCACCACTAGTCCATCTCGTACAGGGACAGAGGGGAGTATCTTATCCACTTCTTATTCCGTATCCATCGTGGTGATCCTGTTATCCTGTTTGCTACAGATACAAAATGTTCTTTTTTTAATACCTATTGACAATTGAAAGTGACAAAGCCAAAAGGACATTTGTAGTCAGCAAGTTGTGCTATTTATGCAAAACTCACTGCAGTGAAGTCAGATCTCTTAAAAACTTCCATGATTCATAATTTGATTGAGGCTGCTTATGATTCCTGTCTCTCTCAAAATGGTAATTATTTTATAATAAGTAAGTTAAGAAAGTTTTTATTCTGTAGCATTTTCACAGACACTCTACAGAGCATTATTTACAGAGCTTTATTTACAGAGCTTTATTTACATAACTTTATTTACATAACTTTATTTACAGAGCATTATTTACAGAGCATTATTTACAGAGCTTTATTTACAGAGCTTTATTTACAGAGCTTTATTTACAGAGCTTTATTTACAGAGCTTTATTTACAGAGCTTTATTTACAGAGCTTTATTTACAGAGCTTTATTTACAGAGCTTTATTTACAGAGCTTTATTTACAGAGCTTTATTTACAGAGCTTTATTTACAGAGCTTTATTTACAGAGCTTTATTTACAGAGCTTTATTTACAGAGCTTTATTTACAGAGCTTTATTTACAGAGCTTTATTTACAGAGCTTTATTTACAGAGCTTTATTTACAGAGCTTTATTTACAGAGCTTTATTTACAGAGCTTTATTTACAGAGCTTTATTTACAGAGCTTTATTTACATAACTTTATTTACAGCGCTTTATTTACAGCGCTTTATTTACAGAGCTTTATTTACAGAGCTTTATTTACAGAGCTTTATTTACAGAGCTTTATTTACAGAGCTTTATTTACAGAGCTTTATTTACAGAGCTTTATTTACAGAGCTTTATTTACATAACTTTATTTACAGCGCTTTATTTACAGCGCTTTATTTACAGAGCTTTATTTACATAACTTTATATGCAGAGCTTTATTTACAGAGCTTTATTTACAGAGCATTATTTACATAACTTTATATGCAGAGCTTTATTTACAGAGCATTATTTACAGAGCTTTATTTACAGCGCTTTATTTACAGAGCTTTAATTACAGAGCTTTATTTACAGCGCTTTATTTACATAACTTTATTTACAGCGCTTTATTTACAGAGCATTATTTACAGAGCTTTATTTACAGAGCTTTATTTACAGAGCTTTATTTACAGAGCTTTATTTACAGAGCTTTATTTACATAACTTTATATGCAGAGCTTTATTTACAGAGCTTTATTTACAGAGCTTTATTTACAGAGCTTTATTTACAGAGCTTTATTTACAGAGCTTTATATGCAGAGCTTTATTTACAGAGCTTTATTTACATAACTTTATATGCAGAGCTTTATTTACAGAGCTTTATTTTCAGAGCTTTATTTACAGAGCTTTATTTACAGAGCTTTATTTACATAACTTTATATGCAGAGCTTTATTTACAGAGCTTTATTTACAGAGCTTTATTTACAGAGCTTTATTTACATAACTTTATATGCAGAGCTTTATTTACAGCGCTTTATTTACAGCGCTTTATTTACAGCGCTTTATTTACAGAGCTTTATTTACAGAGCTTTATTTACAGAGCTTTATTTACAGAGCTTTATTTACAGAGCTTTATTTACAGAGCTTTATTTACAGAGCTTTATTTACAGAGCTTTATTTACAGAGCATTATTTACAGAGCTTTATTTACAGAGCTTTATTTACAGAGCTTTATTTACAGAGCTTTATTTACAGAGCTTTATTTACAGAGCTTTATTTACAGAGCATTCTTCATTCACTCCACACTCAGTGGTGTAAACTACCATTGTATCCACAGCTGTCCTGGGCCAGACTGATGGAAGTGAGGCTCCAGTCTGCACCATCAGCCCCTCTGACCACTACAGCACTCACACACACACCACTGCCATACTAGGCAATGTGGGTAAAGTGCCTTGCCACACCAGCAGTTATTTGTGACTGGCGCCCCCTGTGGCTCCTGACTTTCTCATCGGTCTCCCATTCAAGTCCTGACAAGGCCCCGAGATCTGACGGGATCAGACTTTGACAAACGGATATGGCCACAAATAGATAACAGGTCGAGCTGTAAATGAAAATATCCCTCAAATAGAATTATTGTTTTGGATAGACTCTTATTCCGCTCTATTGTTTTGGTTGGTGATGAAATGGTTCATTGCCTCAAAGTATTTCCTCCAGGTCTTCTGCCACATTTGCTGCCACATATGGTGTAAAAGCCTGAGAGGCCTCACAGGTCCAGAGCAGCTCTTTGGTTATCTTCATGCAAACAGCTCATGTCACACAGTCCAGCAGTTTTTACTTGTGCCGTCTGCACGGCACAGACTGCACTTCTGAGTTGGTTAAAATCAGTCAATCAAACTTTATTTCTATAGCACCTTCCAACAGCCAAAGCCGACCAAAGTGCTGTACAACAATAAAACAAGATCAAAAACAATAAACATCATACACATATGTCAACAAAGCACATTACACCATTAAAATAATGAAAGTGTCACAGGGCCACTAAGTGTTAAAAGCCATTTTAAATAAGTAGGTTTTAAGTTTGGCTTTGAACAAATGCAGGTCAGTGATGGAACGTAACTCAGTGGGCAAAGAGTTCCAGAGTTTTGGACCAGCCTGCCAGGGTTTGGTGTTTATGTGTTCCCCTCCCTTCTGTGTCTGTCTGCTCCTCTCAGGGGTGTGGCTGGGCTAATGCTGCAGTGTGGATCACCTGCTCGGTGGTTCACCTGCAGCTCATTGGCTAATCAGCTCCTCTACTTAGTTCTGTCCTTGTCCTTTGTTCTGTGTCAGTTCATTCCTCCTCTATCCCTCGTCTACGTCCTCGTCCTGCTTGTCCACATCCATGTCCTCATTCTGCTTGTCCACATCGTCCTGCCTGCCCTTGTCGTCCAGTCTGTCTACCCGTGAGTCTACCCCAGTCTCTTCCCTCCGTCTATGTCTCCAGCCAGTTTCCATCACCACATCCTTCAATCCCGGCAATAAACCTGTTTAACAGCTACCTACGCCTCTGTCTCTGCTTTGGGGTCCTCAACCACACTCAGACCATGACACTGCCACTGCAAAAGAACGATCACGAACGATGTTTGCACCGGGACCGGGGGACGCTCTGCTGGGTTGGTGAGGGGTCAAAATCTCACACAAGTAGGCAGGTGTAAGACCACTGACTGCATTAAAACAAACATCAACATTTTAAAATGGATTCTGAACTGGACAGGGAGCCAGTGCTCGGAGGACAGGACAGGGGTGATGTGTCATGTTTCGAGCTGCAGCATTTTGCACGAGCTGTAAACGGTGAAGACCAGCTTGATTAATCCCCACATAGAGGCATTACAGTCGTCTATGCAGGAACTAACAAAGGCATGGAGCTTTCTCCAGGTCACCACGGCTCAAGAAGGGTTTAACCTTTGCCAGGAGGCGGAGCTGAAAGATGCTTGTTCTGACCACAGAATCTATTTGTTGATCAAATTCTAGACTGCTATCCAATTTCACCCCCAAAATTTTGACAACGTGGTTCAAGTGGGGGCCCAAAGCAACAAGACCAGGAGCTGAGATACTGGGCAGGTTGTTCCAAACACAGTGCATTCTGTTTTGCCCTCATTCAAACAGAGAAAATTCTGGGACAGCCCCAATTCCCATGATATGATGTTAAAAATTAAGCTCAAAAAAGTTTCAGACTGTGTTCAGTAGATTTGTTATCTTCTTGGTGGTGAAGAAGTTTGTTTTTGAGGAGGTAACAGTATTTTAACATGTCTTAAATCATACAAGAGTCAGCTTAGCGTAAAGTAAGACCCTTAATGTGCACTATCCTCGTTCAGATGCACAAAATACTCCACAGCACCACCAGCGTGTACAGTTTATAATCCATGGTTTTCTAAAGGAAAACTGCTATGATGATGATTAAAAAGTTTTTTAAAAAGTCTCTTGTGCTTAATTTGATGTCTGTTCTTCTCTAACCTCGGCCCCAAAACTGCAGCCGACGCTCTGAACTCCTCAGACTAACTTTTCCTCCAGCCTCCGCTCCTCCAGACTTGTTTTCAGTTTTCAGTTTATTTCTTAGTTTCTCGCCACTAATCACAAAACTTTCATCCGCCCAGACAGACATGGCCCCTATCATTCCCCACCATCTCTCCTCTCTCTGTTTTTCTCTCTTTCTTCTCTTTCCTCATCTCTCTTTCCTTTCTCTTTCCTCTCTCTCCCCTCTCTTCTTTCTTCTCGCTGTCCTCCTCACTATTCTTTCTTCTCTCCTCTCTCTCTCTCCTTGCTCTCTGTTTTTCTCTCCTCTCTCGCCTCTTCTCTCTTTCCTTTCTTCTCTTTCCTCTCTCTTCATCTCACTCACCTGTCTTCTCTTTTCTCTCTTTCTTCTCTCTCCTGTCTCCTCTTCTCTCTCACCTTTCTTTTCTCTCCTCTTTCTTCTCTCTCCTCTTTCTTCTCTCTCCTCATCTCTCTCTGCTTTCTCTTCTCTCCTTTCTTTTCTTCTCTCCTTTCTTCTTTCTCACCTTTCTGCTCTTTCCTCTATCTCCTCTGTCTCTCTTTTCCCTCTTCTGCTCTCTCTTCCTCTCCTCCTCTCTCTACCCTCCATTCTTCAATCTCTTCTCCATCCTCTCCTCGTCTGTCTCTCCTCCTCTCTCTTCTTTCTTCCTTCTCCTCTCTCTTCTTTCCTCTCTCTCCCCCTCTATCATATCTGTTATTCCTCCCATCTCTCCTTTCTTCTCTTTCCTCTATCTCCTCTCCTCTCTGTTTACTTTCTCTCATCTCTTTCTTTTTTCTACTCTTTCTGTGTTCTCTCCTCTCTTTTCTTCTCTCTCTTTCTCTCCCCTCTTTTTGTCTCCTCTCTTTTTCATCTCTCTCTCCATCTCTCTCCTCTTCTATTTCCTCTATCTCCTTTCTCCTCTCTCTCCTTTCTCCTCTCTCTTCTTTCTTCCTTCTCCTCTCTCTTCTTTCATCTCTCTCCCCCTCTATCATATCTGTTATTCCTCCCCCTCTCCTTTATTTTCTTTCCTCTATCTCCTCACCTCTCTGTCTTCTTTCTCTCCTTCTCTCCTCCTCTCTCTTTTCTTCTATCTCCTCTTCCTCTTTTACTCCAGTCTGTCCTCTCCTCCTCTTTCTTCTCTATATTCTCTCTGTGTTCTTTCCTCTCTCCACATCTCTCTCTTTCTCTGCCCTCTTTCTATCTCTTCACTCTTTCTTCTATCTCCTCATCTCTCCTCTTCTCTCTCTCCTTTCTTCTCTCTACTTTCTTTCTGTGTCCTCTTCTCATCTCTTTCTCTCCTCTCTCTTCTTTCTCCTCTCACTTCTTTCTTCTCTTTACTTTCTTTCAGTGTCCTCTCCTCGTCTTTCTCTCCTCTCTCTTCTTTCTCCTCTCTCTTCTTTCCTCTCTACTTTCTTTCTGTGTCCTCTCCTCGTCTCTCTCTTTCTCTCTTCTCTCCCCTCTCTCCTTCGGTGAGTCAGACAGACAATGGCACAATCATCCAGACAAGAAGAAAAGAACAGAAGAAAAACAGAGCGAGATGATGGAGGACAAATCAAACGCGCCCACAATCACTACGTGTTTTTTTTTTTTCTTTTTTCCTTCGCCTAATCTGGCGTGGTGCATTTGAGGCTGGGCTCGTTTGGACTCGTTTGGACGGGGAACGCTCCTAATTACAACATACAGAAAGAAGCCGTCCGAGTATGAGCTCCTTACGGCTTTTGTTCTCCGTGGACTTAAAGGAACTCGGGAGAAACTTTCGCCGGGTTCAGTGATGAGACGAAACCGTAACGAGGTGAAAAAGAGTAAACAGAGCAGACGGCTTTGTAGTGTGTTCAGAGGTTCGTTAAAGCGTCCGTATTATGATGTTTACTCGTCAAAAACAGACCTGGGGTTGGGTTTGTTTCAATCACATGATTAACACACAAACCTGCAGATTTAGGCTGAGTTCTTCTCTCAAACGTTCTGTTCCACCTTGTGATGTCATGCCAGGAAGATCATTGGTGCACCACTTCCCTCCCTGCAAGACATATACACCACCTGCCTCACCGTGTACACCACCCGCCTCACCGTATACACCGCCTGACTCACCGTATACACCGCCTGCCTCACCGTATACACCACCCGCCTCACCGTATACACCGCCTGACTCACCGTATACACCGCCTGCCTCACCGTATACACCGCCTGCCTCAGCGTATACACCGCCTGCCTCACCGTATACACCACCCGCCTCACTGTGTACACCACCCGCCTCACCGTATACACCACCTGCCTCACCGTATACACCACCCGCCTCACTGTGTACACCACCCGCCTCACCATATACACCACCTGCCTCACCGTGTACGCCACCCGTCTCACTGTATACACCACCCGCCTCACTGTTTACACCACCTGCCTCACCGTATACACCGTCCGCCTCACCGTGTACACCACCCGCATCACCGTATACACCCCCCGCATCACCATATACACCGCCCGCCTCACCTGCAAAGAGTGATGCAAGTCACGATGCACACAATCTGTTCAGCCTCCTGCCCTCCGGGTTGAGGTACAGGAGCCTCCTGCCCTCCGGGTGGAGGTACAGGAGCCTCCTGCCCTCCGGGTGGAGGTACAGGAGCCTCCTGCCCTCCGGGTGGAGGTACAGGAGCCTCCTGCCCTCCGGGTGGAGGTACAGGAGCCTCCTGCCCTCCGGGTGGAGGTACAGGAGCCTCCTGCCTTCCAGGTGGAGATACAGGAGCCTCCATTCCCACACCACCAGATTCACAGCTACATCCACCAGAATAAGACCAGAATGAATGTAAATTGTAACATGTCCTCTATAATGGGGACATTTTAGTGTTAAATCTATGTGAAGTTAACAATCGAACAAAAACAACTTTTCTAATGACCAACATCTTCTCATCAACAGTTTCTAGAGTTGCCTGAAAAGATTTTAGACTCCCCTTTAATTTCCTCTTCCTTTTTTTTCTCTTAGTGCAGCGACAAACTAACTCTTATTGAGTTAATTTTTTTTTATCCTGGACATGATAGTACCTCATAATCCCCCAGCTATATTTAGGCAGAGGAACCTAGTTCCTGCATTGAGTTAATCTCAAAACACTTAAAAGATAAACTGGTTAATTCAATGTCCACTATAAAGCACACAAATGATGGGCCGGGTCTCAGGAGGACATTTGAACATGTTCACCTTGTATCTGGGGACACAGGTCATGTTTAATCAATCTGAATCTTACACACTATCCCTTTTAACCTCAATGCTTATTTTATGCTACAAAATATTTTGATACATATATGTCCAGAAGTTAATTGTTTTTCCAAAGGAAGTTTAGTACACAGCAATACAGGATAACTCAAACATGCATGGATGCATCAAAATACAACAGAACCTAAATCTTATCTGCTTTTGGCCTCCTCATCAAGCACTGACCTTGAGGCTGCTGCTGGAACAAACAACTCCCCTGGTTGAACGTGGCAGGGAGACGCTATTGCTATTTTCCCCCACTCGAACTTACACCTGCAGATGTTGACTCTGTCTGGAGCCAGATTAGGGTTGTCTTGATGGCAGGTCGGATTGGGTGCCAGGCAGAGCGAGTCTCCAGGCCTGCCCTGTATCCCATGCATTCATTGTTTTATGTTTTTGTATTGCCTCTAACTCCACCCCCTACTTCCCTCCCCTTGAAAGTCGTCATGTTGTACTGTGTTTGATCATGTGATGTTTTTTGTCCTGGCCTCACATTATGCTCCCCACAGGAGCATGGTCTGTGGTTTGTGTCTTTTTTTCTCCTCCTCCTCTCCTCAGGTTTATACAGTATTGTTTTTCTTAAAGGGGCATCTGAGATAGGCTGCGATACCTGTATTTATCTATCATTGACTAAGCTAGTAATGAGCTAAACCCAGAATAACATAAAAGTTGATTTTGTACAACATATCTCCTTTAAAGATCCTATATTATTCCAGACTGACTCTTGTGATTTTCAAGTCGTGTTCTAATGTTGTTACCTCCTCAAATACAGATCCGGAGTTGTGTTTTGTTTCATTTACATGTTTGAGTAACGCTTTATTATTGGTCTGTCTGCATCTCCAAAGCTCCAAATGCTCCGTTCCACCTTGTGATGTCATGGAGCAGTTTTGTTCAGTTTTGTTCTTTTCGTTCAGGAGAGATTGGCATCGCGACCACATCGTGGATCGCCTCCTGTTTTACCACATGACATCACAAGGTGGAACAGAGTGTTTGTGGTGATTATCCAACATAGATCAGAAAATACTATACTGTTAGCCCTTAAACTCTTCTGAACAGAATCGTCTCCTTTGCTGACAGAGATCCAAATGAAAGCGTATATTTTCTCAGCTAAAGTAATCACAGCGGGCACATTTAGTCACTTCCACTCCTCTCTCCATCCATCTTTAAGCAGCCCTGCTCACCTGGGCGTCCCTGCTCTCCCGCTCGCCTCTTTAGCCCGGCCAAACTTTATTAGAACTGGGACCGCCTTCTCCAAAGAGAGACCCGGGCCTGGTCCAGAGCCCGGATCAGAACCAGAGAGAAGGATGACAGGGCTGCTCCGGAGGGCAAGGCTGTCTGGTGTGAGAGAGGAAGAGCGCTAAAGAGGGAAGGAGCGGAGGAGTGGAGAGATGGAGCAGGGCTAAAAGTGGATAACGATGAAGATGCTGTACAGGGTGGTGAGAGTTTTGACAGTTACAGTGGTTTAAAGGGCTTATATTACACAAATTTGACTATTGTAGATAGTTATGTTACAGGTAGTAATCTCAAGACCCTCTCAGATAGTTAGTGTTCCAGATCCCACATAGTTAGTATAGTTTCCAGATTCAGTTACTAGTAAAAACCATAGTCATGTCACAGATAGACTCACCTGTTTTGGGGGTAGGATGTGGGATTGTTCTTTTTTGAATCACTCTAAAGGACTTTGTATTGCATTTCTGTGTATGAAAAGAGCTCTATAAATAAAGTTTGATTGATTGATCTTGTGAGCTTTAAGTCACGTTAGAATTTTGTCACCTCCTCAAAAACAGACCTGGAGTTGTGTTTTGTTTCATTCACACATGTTTGAGTAATCCTGTATTATTAGTCTGTCCGCAAAATTCAAAACTGGGACACACCCGGGTTGGAATGGCTGGTATAAATAGAACTGTGAAAAGAGCATGTGACATTTTGCATTCTCTGCATTTTTTTGTTTTATGGTATCACGGTTTCTTGACATAATCTTCAAATGTGCAAGCTCAAAAATGTAATAAACCAGAAAAGATACAAACAACCATGAGCTCCTTTAGCATAAGAAGCTTGGAAGGTTCCTAACCAGCGCTATGACACATCCCACAATCCACTGCACAGATCAAACTGAACATTTCCAAACATTATTGTACAAGTTCTGCAGCAGATTCTTCATTAAAATCTTCTGCATAAATAAACTCAACTTTACACCAGCCCGTTTGATAATATAATTCAGCCTTATGCACATTTGTTTACGTCTTACAGAAACAAAACTAAAAACCGCATGTCTCATTTGCATAAACTATAAGTGCTAAAAAAACAACTCGACAACTCGCTCGACCCTGTTGCATCAGCTTCTGTTGGACTAATGGGAAAGACTCAGTGGAATATGAGTGTTCTTTCTGTGACAGAGGGATGTTCTGCTGATGGTGAGTCTGTTCTGTGTGTATGTCGCATTGGAGATGGTTCATGTTTCACTTTTCAGAGCTCATACATGTGCAGGTCATACATGCACGGGTTCACTCATGTACGGTCACTTTATTTCTGTTGGTCACTTTATTTATGTTGGCTACCAATGTAATGAAAGGACTGAAAAGTGTTGAAAACTTTATGTTGCAGTAACTGGGATTCTGCGTATACATGTCACAGTATCCCAGTTACTCGGAATATCCCAGCCACAGTATCCCGGTTTCTCATAACCAGCTTATTTGGAATACTGAAACCGGAATACTGTGTGTACATGCACTATGACAAAACCGGGATACTAAAAAAAAAAAACAGATCATAACCGGGATACTGAGGTGTATGTATACGCACTCATTTGCAAACATGATTTTCTGTATTTTGGCTAAACAAATGACAATAGTCCTAGTTTAGTCTTATTTTAGTCCTGGTTTAGACCAAATGGGTCAAAAATAGGGACATTTCTTGTATAAAACTGGGACAAATCAATGGTTCTGGATAAATCTGCCTGGACAGGGGACACAGGACTCAAAACTGGGACTGTCCCGGGTAAATAGGGACGTCTTCTCACCTTAGTCTAACCTGAATAACAGATCATCTAACACAGTAGTGCCTTCAGTTAGCGCAGTATCAGTAGTACTCATATACATATTGTTTGAACTCTTTCCAGTTGTGATGTAAACTTCTCTGACTCTGACTCGTCTCGGGGGTCCACAGAGCCACCCATGGGAACCTCTCCCCAGACTCAGCTCTACCTCAGTGGGAATCAAACCTTCAACGCTCCGCTAAGCCGTGCCAGGCCAAAGAGCACAGGGCTGTCAGAAATCTCCCATCATGCGCTCTGCTCCACAGCCCACCGCTCCCAGGAGGACGCCATGTTTGTACAGGGAGCAGACCCAGAAACGCAGGGGCTCACCTCACCGTGCACAGAACATATGAAACCGCGCAGATACCATATCCTGCGGCGCCTGTTTATTCTGAGCTAAGTGATACTGTGCAGGGACATTGCGCTGGGGGTGTTCTACATGCACAGCTATAGCAAAAAAAAAAAGCTATTAGACTGATTAACCATGCGCCTTATGATTCATCGAGTAACTCATTGTTCATCCACTCAAATGTTCTAAAGTCCTATGACTTGGTCGACTTGTACATGGCTAAGTTCATGTACAAAGTCAAACATGATGAAATTCCTCTTTCTCTGCAATGTTCACTCAGAGAGAAAGTAAATATAATCTAAAGGGTGCATATATGTTCAACAGGTGGCATATAAGAACGGCTCTGAGGGAACACTGTTTATGAAGCAAACGGGTTCAACTATGGAGCAACTGCTGCAATGAACTAAAACAAGCATCTTCTCTTTTTCAATTCAAAATAACTTTAAAAAAAAAAAGATTTGAAGGTTTGTCAAATTTCCATGTGCACATATAAAACAAGAGCTCCTCCAGCGGGCAAAATACGCCCGTACTTTGAATTATTGTATATAGAATTCTAGAATCGGAATTCCACCAATCAGATTGCAGCAACAGAACTTAAAGACACTACAAAGCTTTAATATGTCAAAGCTCAAAGAAGCAGAGAATGTGGGTTGTTCTCGCTTTCAGCAGCAGAACATTTGAGGAAGACAAAGCTTCAAAGACTTCAAAGCTTTGAAGTGTCCACAGACGGATGGACAGACGGACGGACAGACGGACGGACGGACGGACAGCGCCATACCATAATACGTCCCGTCTTACACAACGGGCGTATAAAAATGACATTTGATTATTGCCCTAGAGGACCTGTACTATAACATAACAAACCAAATAAATAAGGTGTATCTGATTAATTTGTCATTTTATTTTTCAAACACAAACTGAAACGTTCATAAAAATGACAGAGAAAGTCCATAAAAGTTGCTTAGGAAGTTCATGAAGTCCATTTCCAGGAAACTTCATGCAGCTTCAGCAACCATGTTTTTTTTCTTCTCTAGATTTCTTCTTAAATCATCTTTTGGAGGCAAAAACCTAATGCAGGGATCTAATCGAGGTTATCTGGCACTTTTTTAGGGTTATCAGACTGAATATAATGTATGTAGACTGTAGAGAGTTACATATTGACAAAATAAAAACACATGAACATGAATGCGGTGGAAAGCTCAGCCGTTACCAAGGTGACGCGATGCACACATTAGCAATTTGTTTTAAAGCTCCAATTAAAATGATACAAACCGGACTCTGGTGAGCTTTAAGCCTTGTCATAATGTTATGTGTAGTTGTGTTTTTCATTCACACATGTTTTAGCAATGTTTTATTATTATTCTTTCTATGCCTCCAAAGCTCAAAATCCTCTGTTCCACCTTGTGATGTCATGAAGTGGTAGTTTTCAAGTGAACAGCTACATTTAACCTTTAGTTCAGAGGAGATTCCAGACACTTCCAGGGCTGAAATCATCCAAATGATTCAAGTGAAGGTGTGTGGAGTTTAAAAACACAGTACTTCCTGTATCACCACGTGACATCACAAGGTGGAACCGAGTGTTTTCCACTTGAGAAAAGGAAACATTTTTGGTAACACAGATCAGAAAATATTGTACGATGGTCTTTTTACATCCAAAAAGAACATTCAAAACACACGATTTAAACTTTAAAAATGTAATTGAATAAAAGCTCAAATTAATCAAATCACCAAAAGTTGGGTCCAACTGGGGTCAACTTAAACCAAACTGAAGAGAACAAAACTAAAACTGAACACAAAAGAGGGGAATTACACTAAATAATTAACTAAAACTACTAAGTTAATCAAAGTAACAAGAAGGCAAATAATTATAATAAGTGATAATAAAGCAAACTTAAACCTTCAAGACCTAAGGGCATTTTTAGTACATTTCTCCTCGCCTGGATTTTTTTCTTAATTTTGCTTTTAAAACTGTCCCTTTTACCCTATAATGAAGTGTTCTACATAATCTTTTTCAGTACAGCCTGTTATTTCACAATCTGCTGCTGTAGTCGTGTAATGTGGCTGTAATAAAAGCTACAGACCAGAAATTGAGATGAAAAAAAACCCCAAAAAACAGAAAATAAAATTCCCACTCTTACATACAAAACACACAGCTAACATGTATAAACAACTTTTTGGAGATAAAAAAATGCTTAATTTAGGGCCTTAGCTACAAAAATGCAAAATATCAAGTCTGTAAGTAAATTAAAAATATCCTTATTGCCCTAAAAACAAAAAAAAAGTGCAATCGCTCCATTACTTTTCTGGTGCCGTCATGGAAACAGCTCCTGTAAAGTCCAGGGCCAGAGCACAGAACAGAGTCACATCACTTGTACTGCATTTCCAGGGCGTTTATTACATTTGTATTTGTTCATTTTAAGTGAAATAAACCTTTCAAATAAACATAGAAAGGGATGTGCAATTACACACACCAAGATGTGTAATTTGACATGTATGTGAGAATTAACTCCACTTAGAGCGACTTTTTCACTCGTTATAACAAACACAGCCGAGAGAAGCGAACCATCTTGACTCACTTCACTCTTTGGCAAAGTTTTGACCAATCAAAATGGATTGAAGCGTATGCGTTTGGCTGAAAACAAAGTTCCTATTGGACATTTGTTTTGTGCACGTCATCACTCAGTGTGACTGTGACGTAGGATAAAAAGGCAACTATATACGGAAACTGCTATGTCTGTGCTTTCAGAGGGGAAAAAAAGTAAGTTTCTATCTTTTACGGTTCAAAAGTTATGAGTGGTTATATAAAACATATTCCTTGTTATCGTGTACGTCTGGCCACTTTGAAAAAAAGAAAAAAGAGCAAGTGTACGTAAATAATTCAGACTTATTCAAATGTGTGCACACAAATTAGAAAATGTATGCCTAAATAAAGGAATTAAATTAAGCTATGTGTGCTGAAATTAACTTAATGAAAATGTAAATGAAATGAAATAACACTAACACTGGAGTGGTGGCAGAGGAATCCACCGCACTTTTAATATGTGCTTTTATTTTTGGAAATTTGACAGGAGTTCCATAAAATCTATGTAAACAAGCAGGTGATGGACTCTCCAGCAGGAAAGTTACACAGTGTACTTTTCAATCGAATGAAAAGCAATGCAATACGACCATACATGAGAAAGTTTCTGTGCATAATGAATAATAAGTAGTTTAATATTCTAAGATCTGCCGCACAGGACAAGTTTTAAATTAAAAATTATAAATATTCATAGGACTGAGGTGTTTTAAGCAACTTGTTCAAATGATTTTGTTCTTCACAGTTTTCCCAGTGTTGGACTCTCTGAGGCAATACAAGATATGTCCTCAAACACCTGCAGAAACTATATGTGCTTTTGTGTCTGCTCCAGGCTCATGATACTAAAATCTAAAGCTGCATTGTGCAACTATTCACGTGGAAGTTCTGCCAAATGCTTTTCTCCGTGGAGATGATATTACTTAGGCTGTAATGTTTCACAGTATGGTATTAAACCTTTCTGTCTTCACGGAGCACAAACCAGACCAGGTCAGATCTGTGGAGGGGCGACCCCACTCACAGTCAGAATGTTATTTTTCTAGGTATTTTTGAGCTTTAAAACCACCTGTAACTGAATAAATGTAAAATAGAGCTGTTAAATGTCATACTGTGGAACATTTCAGGCACAGCAATGATATATCCATCCCCCAACCAAAAAGTTACACAATGGACCTTTAAAACTAAGCCACTAAGGTGTCAGGGGATCTGCACTCTTCACTTTTCTGATGTCATTCATAAAAATACTACTGCTGACAACACGAAGCTGTTTATTTTAATCTAAAATCTGGACAATCTTGGTTAAACTTAAACAAACTGTCTTTAAATATCAGTAAAACCTTTTTTTAATTGTTTTTTACAGACGATAAAAGTGGGAATATTAACATAAAAATATGTCTCTGCCTGTTTTTCTATGTATTTTTAACTTATAAGATCACCTGTAATAAATAAATATGAAGTAAAGCTGTTTAATGACATACTGTGGAACATTCCAGACAGGTGTCATATCCATAGAAACAAGAAAAGTTCCACAATGCACCTTTAAAACTCAATTTTGATGATAAGAAATAGACTTGACTCTCTGATATCACAATGGTAATAAACAACACTTAGAACACAATAGAATGTGATTTTCCACTTTAAATCACAGTACTTTCTTGTCTATTCCCACGTGGATATCTGTGTGAGCCCTCAGTGGTCCAGGTAGGTTTCATAGTGGTCCAGGTCTAAACCAGGTCTAAACTAGGTCTATGTGTGTATACTAGTCTATGTGCTCTTATACTTGTCAAGATCATTCTAAAACTATTTCGTCCTGTCAGTTGGACTTTTTTAGTATCGATACCTGCAAAAAATTAGTATCTATTTCCGATCTTAGCATTAGCATCAAAACTCATTTTCAATACTTTTGACAATCCTCATCAGAGAGAGAGGGATACTTTATTGATTCTGAGGTAAATTCCCGTTTCCACTGCCCTTCTCAGTGGTCTTTGTGTGTCAGGCACAGGTCTGAGGTCAGTTTCACAGGAGGACTGGTCAGGGAAGGTCAGCAGAAATGTGTCAGGGCAGGAGAGGGAGAGCCCAAAATGTCCCTCCTTTGTGTCCTGCAGCATCACAGCAGCCTCCAGGGGGCACCAGTCAACACTCTGGTGTTTCGGTCGGTGATGAAATGGGCCAGCATTTCTTCTAGAAGGTCTTCTGCCACATTTGCTGCCACATATGGTTTACAAACCTGTAGCATCACAAATGTCCACAGCTAGCTCCTTAGTCTCTCGCATGGTCTCCATGGATACGGGAAAAACACTTCATTTCCAACAGTCTCTTACTTGTGTCCTTTGAACCACACACGCTGCACTTCTTAGTTGGTTAAAATCCCATGATATGACGTTAAAAAGTTTTTAAAAAATGCTCAGTGTGTGAACCAAGCAGCCACAAGAACAGCCAACCACTGTTGCCATGGGAAACATTACAAAAGTAGATTCTTCATAATACGTCTCCTCTAAGATGTGCCGTGAAATAGCCTTTTGGAAATTCAAAGTTGTTCCTTTTATTTGACTTTGCAGCAGAATGAACAGCCCTGTCTCCTTTTCTCTGCTCAACACAAACTTTCTCCTGATGAAGTGAAGCTCTGGTCCGCTCGCCGCTGCTCGCTTCTGTATTGGCTGCGGATGGACGGACTCGGTGTAATTTGCCAGTTTGGTGGTGATCCGAGGAGGGAACATTCCAGATAACACGGCATTCCTGGGAAAAACAAAGTGTGTCTAATGGAAACCAATGCAGCATGACGGAGACTGGAGCCTGTAATCGGACTGAAGGAGATGGAGGGGGGTGTAACAGGTCTGACAGACGAGAAGAAAGGACAAAAACACAGGATTTACTTCTGTATTTGTTTATTTACACATACATTTACAATTTAAAGGTGCATTGTGTAACTTTTCTAGGGGAGGGTCCACCAAATGTTTTTCTTATTTGAGCTATAACACCACCTGTAATTGAATAACTTTAAGGTAGAGCTGTTTAATGTCATACTGTGGAACATTTCACAGGCAAACCAATGATTTCTCCATCCCCAAAGCATTTGACGGACCCTCCAGCAGAAAAGTTCCATAGTGCACCTTTAATTGTTACTATGAGGCTCATGCTAACTTAAACCTGCAGTCCCCAGAGGCCTCTTTTCTGGAAGCTGGTTTAGTTTGAGTTCAGGTTAGGTTCAGGTTTAGTTTGAGACAAAAAACGTACTAAATAATTCAAGATTGAAATTCTGAAAATAAAATTCATACTGATGTTAAAGAGAGGGTGCTATGTAGATTTTTAAAAATTATTTAACTTTCTACCACGTTATAATGTTCCATCATCAAAAACATGTCTGAAGAGGTTTTAGAAGAGCATTTTATTGATCTCTTCTGGACTTCTGGAAGATTTTGCGCAATGCTCCACCTCCAAAACCCTACGTCACCCATAATCCCACACGTCAATTCTCCAAAAATATTCAAAAACGTAGACGTCGGACAGTTTGATAGATTTTCTGACACCTGAGAGCTGCTCCAGGAGTCCTACAAACCAACAAGGCTCTGGTAAAGCTTTTCCATCCATCCATCCATCCATCCATCCATCTATCTATCCATCTATCTATCCATCTATCTATCTACATCCACCGTCCATTCCCTGTTTGGCATGAGAGACCTACCAGGGTCACAATGCCCCGGTAAAGTCGTGGGTTCTGGCTCCTCACATTCATTCACCTTTCAAAATGTTCAATAGAAAATAAATGAATAAAAAAAAAAATTCAGTGTTTTCCACAGAAAATTGGTTAGTCAAGGCGGTGATGGGAGGAAAGATTCCGTGACAATTCCACGACAGCCGTAGTTTTTGAGGATTCACGTGGTCCGCGTAATGTTTTTCGTGTTTTTCCGGAGGGACACAGTCAAGGCAGTTGTTGTCATGGCGGCACTAACTATAAAGTGCTGCAGAATTTCCTTTGGGATAAATAAAGCATTTGTCTGTCTGCCTCTGTATTACACTGATCAGCAGGCGCCATTCAGCAGGCAGCTTCTTTAACTTCCACAGCAGAGAGGGGAGTTTGATTTTTGTTGTTCTGTAAAACAAATGGAACTTTATTATAATAAAAATCCATTCTTCTGGAGTCCCCGGCTGTCCTTTAACACTCCGAGTACTACTGTAACTGCACGCACTCTCACGCTTTAGAATAATGAGAGAGCTGGAGCCGGGGTGAGCGCAGGAAATATCCAGAGTCAATACTGTATTGACTATCAAAGTATTGTTGGAGCTACAGTTCATGTAAACGAGATGTGGACTCTTCTTTTTGTTCAGTTGTGTCTAAACGGCATCACTGTTAAAGCCACTTGAGAGTTAAAGGACCCAAAGTGCACGGTTTTACGATGTTCTAACGTAGTTTCCTCATCATAAACAGACCTGGGAGTGTGTTTCATTCACATGTTTAACACACAAATTCTGCATATTTAATAATAATAATGCATCAGTTTTATATAGCGCTTTTCAGGACACTCAAAGACGCTTTACAGAGCATTATTCATTCACTCCAGACCTGGTGGTGGTAAACTACTATTGTAGCCACAGCTGCCCTGGGGCAGACTGACGGAAGTGAGGCTGCCAATCTGCGCCATCGGCCCCTCCGACCACCACCACCATTCACGCACACACCACTTTCATACTAGGCAATGTGGGTGATGTGTCTTGCCTCAGGACATTACGACAGTTTTTGCCACTGGCGCCCCCCTGTGGCACCTGGAATTCCCAGTGGTCTCCCATCCAAGTACTAACCAGGCCCTGCTGAGCTTCTGAGATCTGACGGGATCAGGCTTTGACAAGCTGATATGGCCACATTTAAGATGAATTCGTCTCTATATTATTTGTTCTAGTCTCTATTTTCTATCCTTTATGTTATTCTATTTGTCTAGAATGTTCCACAGTAAAGATTAAACCTGTCTATCTCAACTATAGGCTACATTACGGGTCAGATCTGCGGAGAGTCACTCCTATTCACAGAGAGAATTACTGTATTTTTGAGCAATGGAAACACCCATAATGAATAAATGCTAGATGGAAATGTTTAATGTGAATGAGGGGTGAGGGACTCGGGTGCGCGTTCAGACACAGCCACAGTTAAAATCTTGAAGTTGATTTTGCATAACCCGGAATCAACACCAGGAGCGTGAGCAGCAGTAACGTCGGCAGAGCTGACGCAGAGCCTACGCACTTACTTTTAAAAGCTTCACTTTACACCAGAGGCAACAGAGGTGCTCCTGTGACGCCACCTGTGTTTGTCCGAATGTTTAAACACTACAGTTTTTACTTTGCTTATGTATTCATTGTTGACTGAGTTATGTTTTAAATCACCAAACAGAAGTTGACACCAAGAGAGACAGTGCTTTTAACGAGCTGTATCTGCGGTGCTCACGTTAATCACGCCACTCAACATTTCACTTTGGTTGTCTGCACCAGCTCCTTTTCTTTCAGAAGTCGTTCTTGTAAAGTTTCTGTCTGATGCCGTGAAGTGTTTTATTTTTATCTTCCGCGGCCGTTAACTTTCCATAGTCCATCACAAGTCATTCCCCGAGCTCCTGATGCGACGCACGGTGTTTACACGACTGTAATGGTTTTAGAGAACGCATTTTGAAATGGCGTCAGGAGTTTATTTTGACACCACATGCTTATTACCTGTCTTGCCCCTGCTAAAAATCCTGGAGATGCTCCGCTGACGCTGCAAAATTAGAACTCCAGCCTAATTTGAGCGGGGTGTAGCATCATGGAGGCTATTGGACGCGCGTTTGACACTGCTGGTGTAAACTGTCCGGTTAAAATGAATGCAACACCTGCCCGTGTGCTGTGCTGCTGTGCGAACACTCTGTTACTGCTGTGGTGTAAATTGGGGGTAAGAGTTCTCCTTTAAAGGACTTGAACTTTGTGTATTTCTAGATACTTTCAGCAGGTTTGGATCACTGGACTTGTTGTAATACTATTTGCAGTTCTCAGCCTATATGCAGTTATTTTTTCATACAATTTCATGTATAGTTGTTAGGGCTGGGCGATATGGACCATATATTTTGCTGTATTTCAATATACGATATATATCTCGATATCTTTGCAGGAAAAATACAGCCTCCCCAAACTACTGCAAAAACAAAACAAAAACTAATTATTATCTGACATTCATTTAGTACTGTACTGAAACACTCTGCACCCCTTTTTGGACCCTGACCCACAGTTTAAGAACCTCTTCTGTAAGAGAACTTCCACTGGCACTTTACACAAAATTGCTTCAAAGTGAATAAAGTGTGCAAGATTTTTAAACCTGTATTTTCTAATTCGAACTGGAGTTACATTCTCTTGTTTTAAAGTGGTATTTAGACTCTGCACATTTACCAAATCAAACATTGTGACAAACGGATTTATTTGGCATTTGGCACAGGCTGCAGAGAGGAGCCCCGCACGCTCCCGCAAATCAGTATGAGTTTATTGGCGACAGCAGCGGCCTTAATGAGAAATGACCGCACTCACTATTCAGACCTTGAGTCCATGACAAGACCGAGTCCAAATGCGCTCGAGTCCGCTCAAGACAAAGCTCTCGCTTTAGCGGAGAAGGAAGTCCAGCGGTGTGTAGGTGTCTACTGAGGTGGGACAGGTGTGGGTCCTGCTGCGGGGCAGTTCGCTTTAAGGTGGGCGTGGGTGTGTGTTGAAGCGGAGTTTGTTCGTATGATATCGGCCACACGCGGAGTTCGTATGCTGGGGTCGTGCATGGTCGGAGGTGTCATGTGGTTGCGCTCGCGCTGGGAAACGTGCATTTAGAAAGATTAACTCGTCACGTTACGTTTGTGCGCAGCTCCTTATTGTGGCTGCAGAAGCACTCGCACAGATGCGCCTGTTTGTTTTCCCCGTTCGCATAACGAAATATTTGCTCGCAAATGCGAGTGAAATGGGCGCACTGGAGAGCCCTGGTCCTAGTCCTGGTTTAGTCCGTGACCGAGCTCCGGGCTCTGCGGCCGAGTCTAGTCCTGGTTTAGTCCGAGGCCAGGTCCGGGCTCCGGGGAGGAGCTCGGGGGACAAACGCGAGGAGGCGAGCGCGGCACAGAGAAGGCAAAACAAGCGAGCGGCGAAACCAGAAGTAAACGTAAGCATTATAGCGATATATCGATATGTCAGAATTCATATCGAGTTTCAAAAATATCTCGATATATTTTAAATATCGAGATATCGCCCACCCCTAATAGTTGTCATGTAGTACACAAACATATAAAAAAATTATTCCTTTAATATTTCTTTCTTTTCTTTCTTTATTTAAAGGAAAGGTCAACATGTAACAGTAAAGTTGCAGTTACAGTGTAACAGTTCAAGAACTGTTTTCAGTCGGTTCCTATTGCAAATTTACATGACTACAAACACATGTAATTGGAGTACATAGACAATTATGAAGTGCATATTTAACAAGACATGAGTGCATGAGTTGATAAAATTCAATAATAAAGTGCATCATGGACAAAAATGGGTGCAGGTTTGATTTGGTTTTAGATAATATGTGTAAGAATTTAATCCAAGTTGTTTTTATACGCTGGGGTTGGAATAAGGTCCTGTGTAACTGAGCGGGTCGATGAGTGAGTTAACTGTAGGTGGGAGACATTTTGTATATAGTTGATAGAAGAGTTTTATTGCCAGGAGATTTGTGTAATTCTGGAGTGTTAGTGCATTGGAGTATGCAAGGGACGCACAGTGATAGATCCAGATTGAGTGTCTGCCATGTATTTTGTTTGTTCTACTGTATAATCTTACTAGAGGATCCAGGACATATGGCAGAGACAGTATGATAAGTTAAACAGAATAAGAGAATGTAAGTAATTATTTGCGATATTATGGGTGAGAAAGGGCCTGGTTTGGTTGTAGACAAATGTTTTCTGGTTGAGCTTTTTTGTGAGTGTTGTTTTTTTGTAGGTGAAGAGGGAGTCTATGTGGACTCCATGATATTTATGTCTCTGTGACTACTAGAGTTTGATCAGATAGAATTATTATGCGGTTATGGAAATGTTTTTCCTTGTGGAATGGAAATACATTATTTCTTCTTCCACGTCAAATGCCAATTTATTTCACACTGAGCTTAACACCACTTTCTAACCCATCTTATAACATAGCCACAAGTCAAGCAAACTCATCGCCGATGTTGTTTCTAATCCCATTTATTTACGAGTGAATTATATTTTTTGAAAAACTACATACATACATTCCCGAACCATTTTCTTTCAATGACTTTCAGTTTCTCTTCTTCTTCAACGTCAGTAGTCGATTCTCACTTGTTGCTTCTGCTGGAGTCGACAATCGAGTCTTTTGGGTTTTCACATGTGCAGTGGGAAATCAACAGAGGCAAGTGTAAGGCTGCTTATAAAGTTGATTTATATCCAGACACTAATGAGTGAACCAGGCAGAGCGTTTTGTTTGTTCGACTCGTGGCTGTTGTCAGATGGGTTAAAGTGGTGTTAAGCTTCTTCAGCGTGAAGCAAATTGGTGTTTTACGTGGAAGTTAAGAACTTGCCCCCATCACTACACTAGTTTGTTGCTTTGACAGACTCACTGCCACAGTGAGATCTCCACTGAAGCAACACTGATCTGTGCTGTTTTTTGGCTTCTGACAGAATTCCACCACCTCTAGAAATGGACTTTAGCTTCAAACGTGCCGGAGTTCCGCTTTAATCGTCAAATGGTTTACTTTTAGCCCGTCATGTAGGAGCTGGAGATCAGAAGTTTTTGATGTTTGGGTCTGAGGTAAAAATAACTGTCATCAGCAGATAGTGTGATTTGTGTTTGTTGGCATATGTCGGGCATAATAATAATCATATAATTCAATATAAAAGCACTTTTAAGGTTCATTGTGTAACTTTTCTGGTGGACATTTGTCAAATGCTTTTCCCCTTGGAGATTTGGAGATGTTATTACTTTGTCTGAAACTTATTTATTATTCTATTTGTATCTATTTATGTTTGTTATTTTGAAAGTTCAATTTTCTTTCCACACTTAATGCCGATAATGTGGCTTGAAATAAGAAATTCTAACGTCTATTATCATCCTGTAAAACTCACTCAAAAGTATAATGACAAAATTAAAGCCAAATTAGCCAAACCACTCAAGCCACTTCCCCTTTTGCATTCTCGTACCAGGTTATAAATTAAGAAGGGTATAAATATTCATGACTCGGAGGTGTTTTAAGTGCAAAGTCTGCGTGCTGGCCCCATGCTGTCGCGATAATTCGGTTCTTAACAGCTTTCTTAGCATCAGACCCTCCCTCCCTCGAGCTTCTGGCGCGCAAAGCAGTATAAATATTCAAGATAAGTCCCCAAATAACTATTATCATAATAATCAAAGTCATAATTCACCAAGGAGCGAGGATTACAGCGAGCTGGCTCCTCCCCCCGACGCAGCCCTCTCATTTGTGTCTCTCGCAGAAATATAAGCCTGTGATTTTCAATTGGTTAATAACAGGGTGGCGAAAATCGAATTAAAGGAGACGTATTAGGCTTCATTTTTTAGGATTTTTATGACCGTTTTGGACACTGCGCTGGGAATCATAATAATAAAGCTTAAGTTTTTAGATTGCGCTGTTTTCTGATCTGTGTTCTAATGTTGTTTCCTCCTCACAAACAGACCCGGAGCTGTGTTTAGTTTAGTTTCATTCACACAAGTTTAACACACAAACCCTGCATAGTTAAGGTGAGTTCTTCAGTCAAAAGCAAAATGCTCTTTTCCACCTTGTGATGTCATGTGGAAAATACAGGAAGGGCTCCACTGTGTTTTTAAACTCCACACACCTTCACTAGAATCATTAGGGTATTTTCATCTGTGGAATTACCAATCTACTCTGCAAAACATTAAATCTAGCCAAGTTAAAATGACTTGAATTAAGTTTTATCATCTATCCATCTTCTCCCGCTTAATCCAGCTGGGTCACGGATTCTCATAGCACCTGACCCCCCCATGAACCCCTCTGTGGGTGGTGAGCCCACAGGAGGGGGGACGTCATGGTCCTTGATGTTAGTTCATAGGGGTGCTGCATGTTTTGAGTTGATGGGGGAAACCGGAGTGCTTGGAGGAAACCCATCCAGACACGGGGAGAACATGCAAACTCCACACAGAAAGGCCACTCAGCCACCGTGCCGCCTAAGTTTTATCATAATTTGAGTAAATTTCACTTGACACGTACAATGATCCGAAGATTGTTTGTGCTTAAAATATGATAATACATCTTGCTACACTTTAAATAAGAAACAAAATCAAATGTTGCTTGAATTACGTAAAAAAAGAAAAAAAAAGAAAAGAAAGTAAAATGTTCTTAGTTTAAGTCATTTTAACTTCCCTAGATATTTTTACTAAAGGTAAAAAGTTCACTTTAAAATTACAGCTTCATGACATCACAAGGTGGAACAGAGGTCTTTGAGCTATGGAGATGAAGACATAATAATAATAATAATAATAATAATAATAATAATAATAATAATAATAATAATAAAGGATAGGTCAAACGTGGAAGTAACAGCATTATAACATGACTTACAGCTCATAAGAGTCGATTTTGTGTAATACAGGACCTTTAAAGGGCCTATCTTTAGATCATTTTTATCTGTGTTATAACCTTGTATCTTCATAAGTAAGTAAGTGTTTATTTATGTAGACATATGTCACAAAGACGCTTTATAGAGCATTATTTACAGAGCATTATTCATTCACTTCAGACCTGATGGTGGTAAACTACTACTGCAGACTGACAGAAGTGAGGCTGCCAATCCAGTCGCGCCATCGGCCCCTCCGACCACCACCAGCACTCACACACTCCATTTTCATACTTGTCAATGTGGGTGAAGTGTCTTGCATAAGGACACAATGACTACAGTTTTTTGTGACTGGCGCCCCCCTGTGGCTCCTGAGTTTCCCAGTGGTCTCCCATCCTGCTGAGCGGCTGAGATCTGATGAGTTCAGGCTTTGACAAACTGGTATGAGACACATTACATTGTGTTTTCGTTTTATTTGCACATGTTAAACACACAAATCCTGTAGTTCCACCTCGCACCTTCACTAGAACCATTAGAATAGTTTCAGCTCTGGAATCGTCAATCTCTACTGAATTAAAGCTAAAAGGAAGCTGTTAAAACGTGAAAAGTACAGATTGACATCACAAGGTGCAACAGAGCATTTTGAGTTTTGGAGATGTGGACAGACTAATAATAAAGACATCTCCAGGTCTGTTTTTGAGGAAGAAATGACATTCTAACATAGTTCACAAGAGTCAATTTTGCATAATATACTACCTTTAAAGGTGAAACTTTTCCAGTGGAGGATCCACCACGTGTTTGTTTCTATGGAGATGTCATTGCACTGCCTGGAATGTTCCACAGTTTAACATTAAAACAGCTCTACTTTACTATTTATTCAAACACAGGTGGTTTTATAGCTAAAAACACCTATATACCGGCCATACCGGCTTGTCAAATCCTGATCTCGTCAGATCTCAGAAGCTCAGCAGGGCCTGGTTAGTACTTGGATGGGAGACACTGGGAATTCCAGGTGCCACAGGGGGGCGCCAGTGGTAAAAACTGTTGTTGTGTCCTTAGGCAAGGCACATAACCCACATTGTCTAGTATGAAAGTGGTGTGTGCGTGAGTGTTGGTGGTGGTCGGAGGGGCCGATGGTGCAGATTGGAGCCTCACTTCCATCTGTCTGTCCCAGGGCGGCTGTGGCTCCAATAGTAGTTCACCACCACTGGGTCTGGAGTGAATGAATAATGCTCTGTAAAGCGTCTCTGAGTGTCCAGAAAAGCGCTATTTAAAACTGATGCATTATTATTATTATTATTATTATTATTATTATTATTATAAAAACAGACATTCTGACTGTGAGCGGGGTCACCTCTCCACAGATCTGACCTGTCACTTGGTTTGGTTTGGTCTCCGTGAAGACACAGCATCTCCATGGAGAAAGCATCTGACGGACACTCCACCAGAAAAGTTGCACAATGCACTTTTAAAAATATCGTAGATATTCACTTTAAAACTACCACTTCATGACATCACAAGGTGGAACAGAGCATTTTGTATTTTGAAGATGATGACAGAATAATAATAAAACTTTATTCAAACATGCAAATGAAACAAAACACAACTCCAGGTCTGATTTTTAGGAGGAAACAACATTATAACAGGACTAAAAGCTCTCAAGAGTCAACTGTAACTTTTCTGTTTGTGGGTCCGTCCTGCTTGTTTCTATGGATACGTCATTGCTCTGCCTGGAATGTTCCACAGTATGACATTAAAACAGCTCTACCTTACATTTATTCAATTACAGGTGGTTTTATAGGTCAAAAATACCTAGAAAAACAGGCGTTCTGGCTGTGAAAGGGGTCACCTCTCCACAGATCTGACCTGGAACTTGGTCTGGTTTGGTCTCCATGAAGATACAAAGGTTTAATGCCATACTGTGGAACATTCCAGACAAAGCAATAACATCTTCACGGAGAAAAACATTTGACGGACAGACTCTCCACCAGAAAAGTGACACAATGTTCACTTTAAAACTACCACTTCATGACATCACAAGGTGGAACAGAGCGTTTTGAGCTTTGGAGATGTGGACAGACTAATGCAGAGTTACTCAAACATGTATGAATGAAATAAAACATGAATCTGGGTTTGTTTTTGACGAGGAAACACGATTTAAAGCTCACGAGAGTCCATTTTGATTAATCCAACCCCTTTAACCTGTCATGCTCATATTCCCTCCGCTCGGCTCCGTAAATCGTGACTCGTCTCTTCCGCTTTATATGTTTACTCGTACACAGCCCCGTCCTCGCCTGAACGCTATTAGCACGTGCATATTAGCCGCCTTTATTAGCCATTAGCCATAGCCGTTAGCTCCTGTTTGTGCAATAGGCTTTGATTACGGCCCTCCACAGTACATTAAAACCTCCGCTCTGAAAATGAATGCGTTCGTCTCTTACGTTTTTATTGACCGTTCCATCGTGTCCGACCGATGTTTCGCAGCGGTTTTATTGGCGTTTTAATGCGAGCGGCGCGATGAATTATGGCGCTAATATCGGGCGGGTATTTTTCCGTGGATTTCTAGGGAGAGCACTTCGGAGCGGAGCGTTATTGTCACGTTCCGACTTACAGGCCGTGAGGGGAGGACGGAACGGCGCGTCTCCTGGTGACGGGGCGGAGGAGGAGAAGAGAAGGAGGGAGGATGGAGGGAGGGAGGGAGGGAGTGTGAGGCTTCATAAGGTGACAGTGGAGAGGAGAGAAGGAACGGAAGGAGTGGAAATAGAGAGAACGGAGAAGAGACAATGATGAAGGAGGAGAGGGGGGGAGTGATGACGGAGGAGAGGAAAAGATGGAGAAGAGAGGGAGAGAGAGGGGAGGGAGAAGAGACAGTGATGAGAAAGAGAAAGAGAGAGGAAGGGATAAAGAGAAGAGAGAGGAGAGATGACTGAAGGAGGAGGGAGAGAGAGAAGGAGGAGAAGAGGGAGTGGAAAAGAGAGATAGACAGAGAGGGAGAAAGGGATAAAAGAGAAGAGAAAGGGGTAGTGATGGAGAAATGAGAGAGAAGAGAGACAGAAAGGAGAAGTGAGAGACAAATGAAGGAGAAGAGAGACAGATAAAGGAGAAGAGAGACATAAAGGAGAAGAGAGAGACAGATGAAGGAGAAGAGAGAGACAGATAAAGGAGAAAAGAGAGACATGGAGAAGAGAGAAGCAGATGAAGGCGAAGAGAGAGACAGATAAAGGAGAAGAGAGAGACATATGGAGAAGAGAGAGACAGATGAAGGAGAAAGGAGGAAAAAAGATAAAGGAGAAGAGAGATACATATGGAGAAGAGAGAGACAGATGAAGGAGAAGAGAGAAACAGATAAAGGAGAAGAGAAAAACATATGGAGAAGAGAGAGACAGATGAAGGAGAAGAGAGAGACAAAGGAGAAGAGAGAGACATGGAGAAGAGAGAAGCAGATGAAGGCGAAGAGAGAAACAAATAAAGGAGAAGAGAGAGACATATGGAGAAGAGAGAGACAGATGAAGGAGAAGAGAGAAACAGATAAAGGAGAAGAGAGATACATATGGAGAAGAGAGAGACAGATGAAGGAGAAGAGAGAGACAGATAAAGGAGAAGAGAGAGACATGGAGAAGAGAGAAGCAGACGAAGGCGAAGAGAGAGACAGATAAAGGAGAAGAGAGAGACAGATAAAGGAGAGGAGAGAGACATGGAGAAGAGAGAAGCAGATGAAGGCGAAGAGAGAGACAGATAAAGGAGAAGAGAGAGACATATGGAGAAGAGAGAGGCAGATGAAGGAGAAGAGAGAGACTGATGAAGGAGAAGAGAGGCAGATGAAGAAGAGAGAGTGGAAGCAATAAGGTAGAGAGATAGAGGAAGAGATGAAGGAGAAGAGAAACAGATGAAGGAGAAGAGAAAGAGGGTGAGCAATGATGTGGAGAAAGAGAGAAAGAGATGAATTAGAAGAGCGGGAGAGGTGAAGGAGAAGAGGTGAGTGGAGACAGAAGAAGAGGGAGCACACAGAGCAAAAGAGAAAGAGGGAAAGAGGGGGAGGAGGAATCCAACTTTAAGATGTAAATCAAAGTTCTGTCGTCTCCCAGAGTCTGAGGGACAATAAAAGAGTCCAGTGCTTTCGATTACACTGTTCTGTGAGGAGGAGGGAGAGCTCGACCGTTTTATATCTCCTCTTTTACTTTTAAAAATGCAGTTAAAACAATGTACACCTACCTTTGCTAACACTGGCAACTTTTGTTTTCTAAAATAGTTCGTCTAGAAGTCTGGAGAACGCTCCCGAGGCCACGGAAACTCTCCAAGAAGATGGGCTCATATTACACTGTTTTCTGGTCTGTTCTAATGTCGTTTCCCCATTAAAAATATGCCTGGAGTTGTGTTTTGTTTCATTCACCCGTTTTTAACTTCTTCTCAAACTGAAAACACTCCACCTTGTGATGCCATGTGGTAATACAGGAAGCGCTCCACTGTGTATTTAAACTCCATACACCTTTTATTTGGAAGGGGACAGTGCAATTTCATAAAACATATGATTATATATGGTTTAAAAAGCCAGAATTAGTCAGAAGGCTGTTTTCATCTGTAGTCCACTGGCCATGATATAAAATGGCAATAAAATACATCTATATAAGAGGACAGAAAAAGAAGAAAAAAAATAAGCACAGAGCACACAATACCTGTACAATATAACACAAGATACATATACATACACTTCCTGTACAATTAGGAAAGAATAAGACATCACGGCATAACATTTGATCACAACATCAAAACAGGTTTATCTTTTAGTGTTGGCAGCTGTAGTGTTGATAAGCCACATTTTCCATTTTTTTGTGAAGGGTTTGTATGTTGGAAGAAGTTTAACCTCCTCAGGTTATGAGCTCCTCGCACCAGAGCTCCTCACTGACCAGGACGACTTACTGAACGTGCTCCTGCAGAGGAATCAAACATCACCTCTGACAGAGCCTAGAGTGACGCTCAGAGCTGTTTCTGTGGCTGATGAACGCTGCCAAATCTGGAGCCAAATCATCCACTGCTTTATAAATCAAATTTAGGTCTGCAAATGTGTGAAGACTATCCCAGTTTAAAATACTGTACCTTCACTAAAATCAGGGTTTTTTTTAGGCTTTCAGTACAATAAAAACTAGAAACTATTCACGCTTACGTCACAAACCAGGAAGACGTTTTGAAACATGTGATGATGAATTCCGGTGTAGTTCCCGACACTGGGCTCATTGACTGACTGTGATCAAAACCACTGAAGTAAATGTGATGGTTGGTAAAATGAAGACTGCAGACGTATGTGCTGTTTGGAATCATCTGGAATTCGGTGCCTTCATCTCTTCTAATCACATGTACCCAGTGTGTTCAGAGTTGTGCGTCAGTGGGGAAATGATGAAAACTGAGGTATGGTTGGAATTGCTGACGAGCTGAACATAACATAATGCTACGATGACATGGAGATGAAGAAAATGGCAACATTTGCTAATTTTTCCAAGATTTTGTCAAACACACCCAAACACACCCCGCTGGAAGTCATCATCACATGTTCCCAAATGTCTTCCTGGTTTGTGACGAAAGTGTGACTAGAGCCAATAATGTCATGATCCTACAGTTTCTCCCTTTCTCCCTTTGTGTTTCACACAATGATACTGTTTCACCCATAGACTGTTTATATAAATTGACAGAGTTTTCAGAACAGGAAGTGAGCATGGGTGCAGTTTCGGCTCCATCGACTGGCTCCAAGTGACTTTACATTAAAATAAAAATAATACATTTTAATCTTACATAAAATGAATTCCGCTTAAAAAAAACAAAAAAGAAACATGTAGACACTTAATTAACTTAATAAACTTAATTCCAAAGTAAGTGGGTGGTTCATTCCAATTTTAAAGCCAGATTAATTTATTCCTCGATCATGTAAACGTTTATTCTTCTTAAAAATAATCCGCTCATTCAGCGCATTCTCAGTGAGTCGCCCTTTTGACGTGATCCGGACGATCCGGCTCCTCCAGTCGTCTCTTGGGACTTTCCTCCACGTCTCTTTGGATTTGTGAGCGGGATGTGGGAGTGGGCTGAGGTGTGGCAGCCTCAGACTCAGTTTGTCTTCTTCCTCCTTCTCCGACACTCTTCCCTTCTCCTCCTCAGCTCACAGACGTAAAGCGTGAGGAGAGAATTCTCCAGCTGCTGCTTCCGATGGAAAAAGTTTGTATCGTGTTTGTGTCCGCGGTAGGGATGGGCATTTGATTAAATGTTCTTAATCGATCGTCGGGAAAATTAACAATCGATTTTTTATTAATCATTAATCCATCCATCCATCTTCTCCCGCTTAATCCGGCTGGGTCGCAGGGGCAGCTTGCTGCCCCATCCTCATAGCACCTGACCCCCCCTATGAACCCCTCTGCAGGTGGTGAGCCCACAGGAGGGTGGACAACATGGTCCTTGATTAATCATTAACATTTATATAAACATCACCACTACAGAGCCACATCAGCCCGTATGAGATTAGAATGTGTTTAATGCAGCTTTGGCACATCTGTTTACGTCTTACAGAAACAAAACTTAAAACTGCATGGCTCATTCGCGTAAAAAAAAGCTGCTCTTTCCTTTATGCACTGATGTGTTCAGCTTCAGTTGGACTAAAGGACATGACTCAGTGGAATATGAGTGTTCTCTCTGTGACAGAGGATGTGATGAGGCTGGTGAGTCTGTTCTGTGCGTGTGTTGCGTTGGAGATGCTGTGTAAACATGTGAAACTCAAAAAAACCTGATCATACCCGGGACACTGATGTGCAGGTAAACACACTCTGGGGGATATAGTGATCTCCAAGGAGCCAGAGCCGAGACATGGGACTGTGAGGCTCCAGTGTTTGTGCTGTGAGACGCAGCCTCGACTCCTCACACTATGTTACGCACAGCAACCTACATTCAGTTTGTCGATTAAAATGAAAGGAATTGACGAAATTCATAATGATCAATTATCGATTAATTGACTAATCATGCCCATCCCTAGTCCGTGGAGTAACAACAACGGTGACAGAAAAGCTGGTAGCAGCTGAAGTGTGTGTGTTTTCCCAAAGATGGAAATACGTTTGTGTCTCTGTCCAATCAGAACCCTTCCCCACCCCCAGACGCTGAGCGGAATTAAATAAAGGTGATTTAATGTCTTTTCCATTATTATTTCCATGCAAACTCAAAAGAGAGTATTTTAATTCCGAACTATTTACTTTAGAACAATTACTTTGGAATAAAAAAAAAAAAAAACATCATGTAAATGTGGCCAGTACGGCATTAAAGCTTTTTTATCTTCATGGAGACCAAACCAGACCAAGTTACAGGTCAGATCTGTGGAGAGGCGACTCCGCTCACAGTCAGAATCCCTGTTTTCTAGGTATTTTTGAGCTTTAAAACCACCTGTAATTGAGTAAATGTAAAGCAGAGCTGTTTAATGTCACACTGTGGAACATCCCAGGCAGAGCAATGACATACAGTATGTGCAGAATTATTAGGTACCCCCATGTCTTGGGATTTTACCTTGCTGTTGCAATTCGTATAAACTGGTTGGGTATTCTAACTCTTTCACAGATGCAATTAAACAGTTTTGGCTGCAAGAACGCTTTATTAGACTACTAGCAGGTGAGAAAACTCAAAGTTGCTACCATTGCCTGTGCAGAATTATTAGGTACTGATGACTGAACACTGAAGATAGGTTGAAAAAAGACTTAACTTCTGCTGAAAAAGATAAAATAGTGAAACTGCTGACTGAAGGACTGAGTATAAGGGAAACTGCAAAAGATTTGACCAGAAACTGGAGGACTGTAAGGCGCTATGTTAACCATTCATAAGAGGGCCGGAAGAAAAGAGTTAAGAAGAAAAGACGGAAGTTAAGTGAGAAGGATCTATGTCGAAATCAAGAGGGAAGTCTACAGAAAGTCTCTACAAACCAGTTCTGCCAATTTCACCAGTTGTGGCTTGCCAGATGTGCCTCATAGTACAAGATGCAGTGTACTTCATGAAGCTTCTACAGTGGAAAAAGCACAAACCTGATCCCCTCTTACAAAAGAACACAAAGAAAACATCTACAGTGGGCACAGAAGTACATGAAGATAGATTTTAGCGGTGTATTATGGACAGACGAGATGAGATAGTTCAGATGGATGGGCTTGAGGCATGAGACAGCTCATGGACAGGACGCACCGTGCAGGTTCAGAAGGCAGCAGGAGGAGGAATCATGGTATGGGCTGGAGTCATCAACAGTGAGGTTGTTGGCTCCTTCAGAGTAGCGCAGGGTGTGAAAATCAACTCAGAGAATTACTGCAAGTTCCTTGAAACCACCCTGTCCAACCAGTCGTACAAGAAGAAACCTGCAGCATTCAAGAAAACGATGATTTTCCTGCAGGACAACGCTCCTTCACGTTCCTCTCACTACACAACTGCATGGCGAGCACAAAGAGGTTTTAAAGATGACCGCCTAATGCACATGTGTCAAACATGCGGCCCGGGGGCCAGATCCGGCCCTCCAAGACCTTTAATCTGGCCCTCAGCTGATTTTTCTACTAAAATACTTAAAATTTTCAGATTTTTATGTTAATTTTCTGCACCGTTTAGCACAGCAGCGTCTCCGGCGTTTCTGTGCGTTGCGACTCCCACCAGAGCAGCACAAATGAAGACTTTCCTCTTTCCAAACGCTCTTAAAGGACGATCGTTTTGACTGTCGACCGTGACCCTCATCAGCAAAATGTCAAAAAACTGAGAAAAGCAGATGCTGAGTTCAGGATTTCCCAAGAAAAATAGTCTAATTCTTATTTGTTGACAGAGGTGAATGGGAAATCTGTGCTCAGTGCGTTTGGAACAAGTGGCGTTGCTCGAGGAATATAATCTTAAACACCACTACGAGACACGGAGAAAAATACAATAACTTGAAGAGAGAACTGAGTTTTCTGATCCGGCCCTTTTGGGATCAAAGTAGGCTGCATACGGCCCCCGGACCAAAGTGAGTTTGACACCCCTGGCCTAATGTGTTGGCCACCAAACTCTCCAGATTTAAACCCAATCGAGAATCTTTGGGCTTTACTCAAACGTGTTGTTTATGCAGAGGGAAAACAGCACAGCAGTTTGGATACTCTGGGATGGAGTCTTCTGAGCAGCAAAGTCGGTTGATCCTCAGAAAGTGAAAAGTTTAACCAATTCAGTAGATGAAAGACTGATGACAGCGGTTGAAAAGAAGTGAGGATATGTGAAAAGTGAAGTGGATAAGACTGGACTTTAAGATGTTTTGTATTTTTTGTTAATAAAGCTTAAACTGAATGTTGATTATAAACTTATCTTACTGTATTCACAGAAACGCAAAATCAAAAACTGACTTAGTGCAAGTCAAATAAAGCTCATGAGGCCAGCAGTTACAGGGCTGAATTTGGAGCTGGGTTATAAAGTGTATGAATCTTCCATACTTCATTGTATCTGTATCTACTGCGCATATCGAACAGCAAAAGTGCTAACCTAAGCTGATTTTTTATTCTTCCGTCGATTTTCGTCGTTGTTTTGAAGCGTTCAAAAACATTACGAGGTCCTGGCAGGTTTGTAACTCAGTCTTATTGATTATTGATTATCTGCGTGGCTCTAAAGGAAAGATCTGGCTGCGCTGGCCTTCAGGACCTCTCGCCGCGCCAACTGACAACTTATCAATACCGTGATTTATCTCAAAGCTTAAACAATATGGCGCTACGGTTACGCGTTTAAAGGAGGGGGTTTGTAGATCCACCGCTTTCGGAGACAATCGATTCCGTTAGAAAAGAAAAAGACATAAATAGTATCCGGGCGACAGTAGCTCGGTCGGTCGAGCGTTTGTCCACCGATCAGAAACTTGAAGGCGTAGAAGAAGGATTTGAAGTTTTTCTCTCAAACAAAAAACAGTTGGTAATACAGGAAGTGCTCCACCATGTTTTTAAACTCCATACAGCTTCACTAGAAACATTTGGAGCATTTCAGGCCTGGAATTGCCGATGTCTAGTGAACTAAAGTCCAGCTGTGTCAGTATTTAATGAAACTGAATGACTTAATATGAAATAAATAATGAAATTTAAACCAATAATATTAAACAGGATAATAAAAGTAAGTGAGTGAGTGTTTTATTTATATGGCGCTTTTACAGACAGATGTCACAAAGACGCTTTACAGAGGATTATTCAGAGCATTCTTCATTCACTCCAGACCCGGAGTAATAAAAAAAGAAGGAAAGTCATACGAATTATACATGATCAAAAGAATAAAAAGAGCCAAGAATATTCTGGGAGAGAAATAGGTAAAAGTTATTTTGTAATTATGATTTATATTTGGTCACCTCAAGAAAATAAAAAAAGAAAATAAAAAAAAAAAAAGAAAAAAATGCAGCTTTCAACATGAAAACTACCACAGACTAATAATAAAACATGACTCAAACATGTGTGAATGAAACAAAACACAATTCCAGGTCTGTTTTTGAGGAGGAAACAGGATTATAACGTGACTTAAAGCTCACAAGAGTCCATTTAACGTCATAAAACAGCGTAAAAATACAGGACGATTATACGAATGAGCTCGTTATGCACCCACACCACGTTACAGAGAGGAAGACGTGAAGGAGAGGACCGAGGGGGCGTGTTTTGACTGTAGGGGACCAGCGTAGGGTGAGTCAGCTCCCAGTGTTTTGTGATGTTTTTTAAAGGGGACTATTTACAGCCCTGTTGAATCATTCGGGGGATAAATGAGACGCACAGATTTCACGCTTTTTCTTCGGCGACAATCGCGTCTTTATTTAGGAGCGAAATCATCAGGGAGAGAAGAAGAAGAGGACAGGGAGTGAACTACATGAAGGAGGACGTGTCCGTAGAGAGTTATGTGAGTCATGGATGCAGCTGTTTAAGGTCTGTCATAGAGTAAAGAGTGTGTGGAAACAGATCGATATGAAAGCTCATATTACGCTCATTTCTGATCCGTTATAATGTTTCCTCATCACAAACGCACCTGGAGTTGTGTCATGGTTCGTTCACACGTTTAACACCCTAACCCTGTAAACTCCATGCACCTTGTGATGTCATGTGGCGATACAGAAAGGGCTCCACTATGTTTTTAAACTCCACACGTCTTCACCAGAATCATTTGGATCATTTCAGTCGTGGAATAGACCCGCTGTAGGTTTGTAAAACTTCTGGTTAATGCTTTTCCGTGGCAAAATATCTGTGCAAATGTGTGACATATTCTCCACCAGCTTCATAAATCTGCCCCATCACCAACAAGGCTCACAAAGGAGAAACATTCTTAATAAATGAAGAATTTATCCACAACTATCAAGGTAAAAAAAAACAAAAGCTTAAAGGAAACAACGAGGAGCATCAGTGAACTACTGAGCAAAACTAACTTCATGGTTATGAAGAAAACAAGAAACTCGTTCACTCAGACTGATTCTACAATTAATATTAAAAATTGTTTTTTTTTTTTTTAAACTGGGACATCTCTGGTTTTAGGTGGTTGGTAATAATAAAATTGTGAAACGAGTGCGTAATTAAGGAAAACTCTTATGCACTCAGCGCTAACGTGAGTCACATTTTCTTTGTGTTTTGGTCATATTTAAGCAACTTTTCTGTATTTGACCTAAACAAATGACAGTTTGTGCCTCTTTACTGTTGGCAGGGATGATATTGGTCAAAAATAGGGACACTTGAGACATTTCTTGTATATAACCGGGGCAAATCAGTGGTTTTGGATAAATCCACTGGGACAGGGGACACAGGGCTCAGGACTGGGACTGTCTTGGGTAAATAGGGACATCTGCTCAAGCTGCCATGGAGACAAGCAGTTGACGCTTCACCTGAAACGTTCTTTTACATGCCTTTTAAGCTTTGAAAACACTACAGCAGCATTAAAAGTCTTGGATCTCTCAGGTACATTAACCAAACACTTTTCCTTCATAGAATCACTCTCTGTACTTTATACACTTCACATCACCCACTCCGTCGCCTCTGCTCCCCTCTCGCCGCCGTGCCGCGAGTTAGCTTGTCCGCGCGTTCGCTTGTGTGTAATTAGCGCTCCATTTAGACAGAATCAGCGTCGGAGACTTGACATTTAATTTCCTGGAGGTGTCATCAGGTCTGGAGCCGCGTGGAGCCCCCCTCTCCGCTGACGCTTATTGTCTGGGCGCCATGGTGACAGCAGAGTCTTTATCTGACGGACCTCCGGAGCGCCGCTAACATAACCCCTGTCACTCCATTTATGAAGCCCAGCCCGGGAGCACTCCGCCTGGGCACTGTGGACTCAGCTCAGCCTCATGTGGAGGACGAGAGTTTTCGCGCTTTTATCCTCTCATAGTTTGAGCCTAGTTTAATGCTGATGTTTACATAGACTTGGTTTAGTTCTTCTGTGATTCTGCAGATTTAGTCCAGGTGTAGTCTAAGTTAAAGCTCCTATATTACGCAAAAATTATTCTTGTGAGCTTTACGTCGGAGTCCACAGCCTATTCTGACATCCCTTCATTACGACATCGCCCTGTTTAGACATGCCGATATTATGATGTGCCTTTATTCAGTCGTCCTGGTTTTCCAGCACTTTTTAGTATCGCTATTCCGACACTTCAAAATGTGCATATTCAGGCTGCTGTCCGTGGTGCTGAATGCAATTGATAGATCGATAGGTAGTTTTTTTCCCAAATATAATTAACCTATGGAAGACAGACATCCTTAGATCTAAACATATGCTTTATCTTACAGTTTCTTATCTGTTCTGTACCGGTGGAGTGTCCAAATTTCAGTGTGTAGCCAAGCTCGGCAAGCAGCCACCTAGATGAAATTGATTTGGCTAAAAGACATAGGGGCCTAATGCGTGTGCAATCAAATTTCATGGTCATACAGTATGTAGGGAGTCAAATGTGTGTTTTGGGCTGTGAGAGTGTCGTCTCATTGAGCTGGCGCAATGAACTTGATTGGTTATTTATTTAGGCTGTATGGTGTTCTCTGCAGATCACCTACATGAAATGGATGAAGCACAAAAGGCCCATGCAGCCTCTGTTTTAGATATTTTCCCGAAGACCTGTGCTTTTTTAAATGCATGACTGTATCTCACAGCATCAGTTAGGACATTTTCCCACGGTCTGATCTCCTCTGTGCCCGAAATATTCTCTGATCAAGCATCTTCTGATGTACGGGAGCACAAAGTATAATCGGCTATCACATTCATATTCTTCATGTCGGTTTGAAAAATAGTAAAGCACCACTCTGAAATGAAAAAAAAAAAAAAAAACGAAGTCGTGGGACGCTTGAAAAATAATATTTATGCTGCTATACCAACAATTAGTAGTCAATTTTTAAATCGAGGAATAGCAGCATGAATCCCTGTAAGCCATGTTATAATGTTACCTCTTCAAAAGAAGGTGATCTGATAAAAAAAAGGAATCACTTTTTTTTCCGCCATATTGATCGATCTCGAGTTTTGATCTGATCTTCTTCCGTCTTGTTTAAAACATACGCAGGTATAAAAAGAGGGGTGTCAGGATAGGACAGTTTTTTTTGGAAATATTCATGTTTAAAGGCTGGAATGCGTCATGATAAACAATATATTAAACCTAATGCATATGTGAGTTTCCGTTAGATAGAAACACGTGCGATGTCCGTACAGTAAATTTCACTCATAAACAGGGATGTGCAAAAATATTGAAATATCACTTTATTGTGTCGTTTAATGTGATGATACAGTATTGATATCGTGGGCTGCTGTATCGATATATCACCAAGAGTATTTTTTGGTATATTTTACTAAATTATCTTGTTACAGCGCTATAGCTTTGTTGCTTGTTTAAAGGAAGCAAACTCGTTTATGCGACACATCTGACATTTTCACTGTCCTGATGAGTAAAATGGGTGTGTTTCATATTGCACAAGAAGTGGTTTAACAAAGAATTTTTGTATCACGGTCATGATTTATCCTTTATTTTTTACCGAACAATATCGAATCGATTTGAAATGGAATCGTGTCGAATCGTAAGCTCACTCTTAGATCTGGATCGTATCGTGGCCTGTGTATCGAGGTATGTATCGTATCGGCAACTTCTGAATGATACCCAGCCCTACTCATAAACGGTGAGAAAATAGTCGTTTACTTTCATAATTTGGATTATAACGATAAGAGGCAGCAGAGGGGAAAAGGTGAGAAGCTATGTCAGAGGGACGGGGAGTGGGGCAGAAGTCAAATTCCGCAGATTTAAGTCAAAACTTGTGAACACTTGAGGCATAAAGAGATGTGCTGTGGCTCAAGCAGCTTTTTCCTAAACAGGGGCGTAAATCCTCGTCAGATCTACATGCTCACTGCCACACGACTGGAAGATAACTGGACTATGGAAGATAATTTGTTCTATCAGATTCTGAATTTCAAATATCGCTGAATTTCTCACTTTGATTTTTTTTAACTCCGAAAAAACATGTTTGAATTATTGTTATTCTGAGACTCAACCGTCAAAATTCAGAGTGTAAAATTTCACAGTAAAGATCCGAGATGCCGAGGCAGAAGCAGTTGATCCTGCGAGTGAGGAGGACAGAGGCTGTTTCCTATTGGCTGCTCTCATCTGTGGGCGGGGTTTACACTGAATACATAAAAGAGATGAGGTTTGGATGAGGCTAATTCACATTTAATTGGTTCACTACATCATTTCCCACTTGTTACTAAATTAGATCAGATCACTGTAGATCGATCGCTTCTGCCTTGGCATCGTGGATCTTTGCTACTTTTTTTTTTTCACCGCGAATTTTACGCTCTGAATTGTGACTTTTGAATTTCAGGGCTTGAAAATCTTTGCGCTAAATATTTAAAAGGTGAAATTTAAACACAACATTTACACTTTCAGCAACTAAAAGATGTTTTTTTCAGTTAAAAAATTCAAATGTGAGAAATTCAGAAAAAATTCCAAATCTGATGAAACAAATGATCTTCCATAGTTAATTAAAATGTGCTCACCTTATCATCGAGATTAACTAAAGTAGAGATTGTTTTTATCAATCTGACGATTTTTGGCCCAGCCCGACCTGGAGTTGGGTTTTGTCTCATTCACACGCTTAAGTAAATCTTTATTATTCCCTTTATTATTAGTCTGTCTGCGTCTACAGGGCAAAGCAGGTGACGAACCCCTGACCAAAAAGTTACATATGCACCTTTAAGCTCTGGTGATTTGTTTGTACGTTTGTATTGGCCCTTAACTTTTAAACGCTGTCTTTTTGATCCCTGATTTCTGTCCCTGAGGCTAACCCAAATTTCCTGTCCTGGTTTGGCCTTGGTCCTCTCTAAACTTTGTCTCAGCTCTGTTCCTTGGGCTGTAATTACCCAGCAGCGCTCGGGTCAGGGGCCGCTGCAGATTACAACCATTGTTCACAGACTGATTTAGACCATCTCTCTCTCCCAAAGATCTCCCCTGTCAGAGAAAAGTCACTCATCAAGCAGTTCTCGGTCAATACTTTTGGAGAGTTTTGCATTGAAATGTGTTTCCAGTGCATGGACAGGACTTACGGTGCTTTTGTCCTCACCGTAGTCTGTGTAAAGAAGTGGACTGAGGGAGGGGGACGTCGCCCACAGCATTCAGTCAAATGAAGCTCATCGAGGCTTGAAGTTATTGGAGCGAATTTGGAGCCAGGTCCATATTAGGAAGAGAGATTTATTTACGGACAAACTATCCAATAGAGGTTATTACGAACATATTAAGACCAAAATGACAACCTGTGATAGACTCTACTTACACCTTATTTAATCCTACCTGTACCTTCTATTTTATTACATTTTATTATTTCTATATTTTGTATTTTATTATATGTTATTACTTTTTTTGCTCTGTTGTTTACTTATTTCCATTGTATTTGCAAACACATTTTTACCAGTGCTATTTATTGCATGCTACTAGTACTTCTAGAATATCTTAGCGAATCGAACGACTCTTCTCATCCTAAGCATTTCAGACTCAGAATCAGAAAGGTTTTATCGCCATATGAGTGAACAGGATCATAACATGAGGAAATTGCTGCAGTTCTTGGAGCGAAACATAGACAAACACTAAACATGCAATAAATTAAATTGAATACAATTAAGTAGAAAACAATAAACTATAATATGACACAAACATGTACAAATTTACAAGAATATCATTGAATTGCATTGCTGATCTGGATATGACAAATAAACATCTTGAATCTCTTGAATCAGTTGGAGTCGATGGAGCCGGGAACGCCCCCATGTTCACTTCCTATTTGGAACATTGTTTTTAGCAGGTTAACTATGTCCATTTATATAAACAGTCTACGGTTGGCCCCCTGCTGGTGGCATTTGGGAGTGAAGCAGGTTGAAAAGATAATTAACAGCCTAGCTAGTTGCCACATTTACATGAGAGCTTTAATTCTGAATAAAAACTTATTACACTTTAAAAAGATCATGTAAACACTTCATTCCTAATGTAAATGATTATTCAGAATTAAACTTAATTCCGAGGTAAGTGGGTGGTTTATTCCAGTTTTAAAGCCAAATTAATTTATTCCTTGATCACATAAACATTTATTCTTCCACCAGTCGTCTCTTTGGAGCGGGATGTGGGAGTGGGCTGAGGTGTGGCAGCCTCAGACTCAGTTTGTCTTCTTCCTCCTTCTCCGACACTCTTCCCTTCTCCTCCTCAGCTCACAGACGTAAAGCGTGAGGAGAGAATTCTCCAGCTGCTGCTTCATTATCACTGGAACGACCACGGAAAAAGTTTGGATCGTGTTTGTGTCGGCGGTGTAACGACAAACCGAGATGACAGAAAAGCTGGTAGCAGCTGAAGTGTGTGTTTTCTTCCCAAAGACAGAAATATGTTTGTGTCGCTGTCCAATCAGAACCCTTCCCCACCCCCAGAGGCTGAACGGAATTAAATAAAGGAGATTTAACATGTTTTCCACAGAAACCTCAGAAACCTTCTGAATTATTATTTCCATGTAAATTTGGAGAATATTTTCATTCCGAACTATTTAATTCAGAACAATTAAAAAAACATCATGTAAATGTGGCCTATGAAACTCTTTGTAGAGATCTTAAAGTATTCATCTTATTTGTACTTTTTAACAGGTTCTCAGTGACATCCACACTCAGCTCCCTGTTCTGTGCCTTATCTTTAAATATTTATTAATCCTGCAAAAACCTGAGAGATAAAACTGGACAGGAAGTAATGATGCCAGCAGTGAGATTACATGGTGCTATTGTACACAGAGTCTATAGTGTGAGTTTTTGGATCTCACCGTATCTCTGTGTTGCTACATCCTGGTTTGAGTCCTTTTAGCCGGCGTGGTTCTGTCCTCCATCTTGTTCCAGTCTTATCTCTCCTCCGTGTTCAATAAAGTCACTGTAATTACTTCTTCCTGATAGGAGGCCAAAGGTCAGCCTGAATATTGCAGCCATTGTTCTGCAGTAATCACAGCGGACACTTAAATGAACTCTCCATTCACTCGGACTGTCAGCGGTGAGAAATCACACTCTACTTTTTAGTAAAATTTAACTTTTACTTCGTGTCAAAGGGGGAGACAGAATGAAAATGGTGACAGTGAGTATAAATGAATATTAAGCTGCCTTCTGTGCAACCGTTTCTATAGCATAAGCTAATGTTCCTAATGTTCCTTGTCCTTGTTTTTTTGTACAAAGTAGATAAATCTGCATGTTTCTGGTCAAAAGTATGTACTGCCTCCAGGGGCCACTGTGGTTTCAAGTAGTTCATGACATGACACAGGACTGTTGTAATTAAATGTATGTGTTTCTGATATAAGGGTCAATGACATAACGCCTACATTTTCTGTCCAGTTGCAATTTCCTGTTAAAAAGGTTCAAATTCCATAATAATTCAGCACATTTCTGTAGTACCTGTTATTCTGCATGTTTTTTTGTACTTAAAGTTATTCTGCATGTTTCTTGTACTTAAAGTGTTCAAATGTCATGTGGTGCGACCGTGCATCATGTGGTGCCACTAATAACAGCAGGAATTCTGTGGCTGGAGTTTAATAACAGACAAAGTCGACTTGGGTGAATGGTTCTTTAGGCATTTTTCTTCATTTGATGCATTTTCCAGGGCAGTCGTTTGTTCATTAAACACAAGCAGGCGACTGTCATATTGGAGCAAAAGAAAATATCAATATGCATTAAAAATCTAAAGAAATGCAACAGTTTGTTTCTATACACTTCTCAGAACTCTTAGAACATAAAACAATTTTAAGGTTATTCTTGGTCGCACCACATGACATTTTTTAAGGTTGTAGCCAGTTCATGTACATAAAATAAAAAAAAGCAAAAAAAACAAAAAAAAAAACACTACAAATGCTTAATATAAATGTTCAACATAGATTTATGGACCTGACACTGTAAAATATTTGAAAAAAGTTCAATAGAAACATTATTTTATTTTTTTTATATTTAAAAATTTGCCCTGTTGAAAATCCTTATACATCATTGACCCATAAACAGGGCTGCAGGGGCGAAGTTTGAAGTGTGGACTAATCACACACCGTTAGACTAATCACACTGTTCCTCATATGCCCAGACCTAGTGTCGTAGTACTTGAGACTGGTCTTGGTCTAGAGACTGTTTTTTACAGTCTTGGTCTCGTCTCAGACTCTTATTGCGTTTGGACTCGGTCTTGTCTAAGACTCGCGGTCTGACACTCTGGGGGTGGGAGTCACCCACAATATTTTCTGTTTCTCATGTGGCCCCATGGAAAAATTATTGCCCACCCTGTTCTAGACAAAGAAATAACATCTCCATGGAGACGAGCAGGTGCTGGACCCTCCACTAGGCGTCATTCAGGACTTTACGTTTATGGAAGAAATGAAAGACGATTAAAAATTTTAAAAAGTTGCTGGTGCGGTGAATCCTGAAAGTTAAAAGTCAAAGTTAGGATTTAGCTTCTGATTCCCAGAACAGCTGTAAACAAAACATTCTTTTATTGGGATATTTTTAATTAAAATTTTAGTCGACAAAATGTATGTAATTAAAGTCATTCTGGAGTTTTTCTTCAAAGGCTCAAAGGTGCACTGCGCAACCTTTCTGATGGACAATCTACCATCAGCTCATCTCCATGGAGATGTTATCGCTTTGTCAGGGTTGTTCCACAGTGCGGCATTAAACAAATATATCTTCTGTTTATTCATTTAAATGAGCTTTTATTCACCAAAACTACAGTAAAAACATGCAGTCTTAGTGTGAGCGAGCCCACTTATCCACAGATCTGACCTGTAACTTGGTCTTGTCACATGGCCTGCTTGTCTCCAAGGAGATGCCATACTGCAGAACATTTCAGGGGAAAAACATTAGGATTTACTTGAAATAAATCATGTCCAAATAATTTCCCTTGTGGATCAATAAAGTTTAAGTCTAAGCAGAAATGTTACACAGTGCATCTTTAATGCGTGGAAGAACTGAAAGATAGAAAAAAAAAAGTTGCTGTGCTTTGAATCCTGAAAGTTAAAAGTTACAGAGTAAGAAAGTAAAAGCAAAACATAAGAGAACTTCTGAGTCAAGTTTAGCTGCAGTTCCGCGCCACAGCCCTCTTTCTCCGTCCTCCATTTTGTTTCTGTTCCTCTTCCCTCTTCCTGCCTCTTCCCCGTCTCCCTGTCTCACCTCGTCGCCCCCGGAGACCAGCCCCCATCCCCGCTCACGTCCCTTATCTTCGGCGAACACATTTCTCGAGGGAAATCTGCCTTCTCCCACCTTTGGGTCCGTACACTTAAGTCAAAAGGAACAAGTGCGCGAGGAGCTAATCACCCAAGCAGAGATGGAGCTGGAGCGAGGATCCTGGAGGGAGAAAAAATAAATAAATAAAGCGAAAAGTCGAAAACGAGAGCCACAGGAAAACTTGGCGTGTGTGAGATGAACACGCGAGGAGAACAAGGGCCAAACGGGGAGCGTGCATTCCGAGCGTTTTGGGCAGCGACGAGGGACCGACTTGGACGGAAAACGACCAAAGAAACATGCAGAAAGTTTTAAGTTTCCAAGTTTGTTTAAATGTTTAAAATGGCAGTTTGCTGAAGATTCAGAGTTTCAAGTTTGATTTTTTTTTTTTTTAAAGGGCCTGTATTAAGCTATTTTCTGATCGATGTTATGTTGTTTTCTCCTCAAAAACAGACCTGGAGTTGCGTTTTGTTTCATTCACTCATGTTTAACATACAAACCCTGCATGTTTAGGTGAAATTCTTCTCTCAAACTGAAACTGAGAACACTGCGCCACCTTGTGATGTCATGCAGTGATACAGGAAGTGCTCCATTGTGTTTTTAAACTCCATACATCTTCACTAGAATCATTTGGAGAATTTCAGACCTGGAATCTCTTCTAAACTAAAGGTAAAATGTATATGCTAACTTGAAACCTACTACTACATGACATCACAAAGTGGAACAGAGCATTTTGAACGTTGGAAATGTAGACAGACTAATAATAAATGATTATTCAAACGTGTGAATTAAACCAAACACAACTCCAGGTCTGTTTTAAAGGAGGGAACAAAATGCAGTGTTGTACCTGAACGCGTTCACTGAACAATAGTTCATGAGAGTTCATATTTTGGGTGAACGTGAACTGAATGGTCTGTATTACTGCCTGATCAACAGCCTGTGATTGCGTTCATTGTGGTGGTGGAACATGCACTTCTATTTAACTTTGTTGAGTAGGGTGCCAGTGTTTAGTGTTCCAGGTGAAAACTCAGCTAAACACACCGTAAAGATCCCTTAATATTTAGCGGAAAAGCTTCAATATGACAACAACACGAGCCACCACAGCTGCATCGCCACATCTGTCGAAACAAGACAAAACACTTTGCACTCTACTGCTGTCCTGTCTTGTATCATGTGAGTGTGTCGTAGGATTTCAGCAAATTTCAGGCTCTCCCGGGGGCGGGGATAGGTGTATTGATCAGGTCTGAGTGGATGTCTGACTACTGAAGTTTGAGACGTTTCTTCCCGTAATTTACATATTCACCTGAATTTAACACATACAGATCATTAAGACATATCCCACTCACTGATGTTCATTTAGTATCAGAACTTATTTTATTATGGTGATAAACTATTTTAGTGCTGACAACAGCGCGAGTTAGTGTTACAACTTCATGTTACCTGTACAGTGGTGCTTTCTGCACTCAGGCTGAGCTCAGCTGCAGCTGCTACAGTGTGGACTGAACAGAGCAACACTGGGGAAATATTCCCTAAATGCTCATGTGAACCCTGGTTGGATAAGGATTCAAAATCTGATATGAAGATAAAATCTAACACATAGTTTCATTGTTAAAACTTATCAAATAATTGCTGTCTGTGGTTCTATAAGGGCTTTGGCAATGATGTTGAAAAAAAAAAAAAAAGTTCATTTTTGGAACTATGAATGAACTATTTTCTATAAACAATTCTGAGCAAACTAGTTCATTTTGAAGTTTGTGAACTGAACTTTGAACTATGTAGAAAATGAACTTTCCCAACACTGATGACGTGACTTAAAGCTCACAAAAGTCCATTTGTGTAACATAGGACCTGCATACCCGAATACAGAAAGGTACTCTTGACCAGGAGGTAAACCATAGCAAAACTGGATCCAAATAATATTATTACAATTTCAAAGATTTTGAATTGAAAGTTTATTGTCAGTGTGAGCACTACGTAGCTTTTCTGCTGGAGCCTCTGTCAGCTGCTTGTTTCCATGGAGATGTTACTGCTTTGATCGGTGTCCTTCAAAGAACAGCATGGAACTGATCTTATTTCCATACACAACAGCATGGTCTGGTTACAAGTCTGATCTGTGGAGAGTAGATCCCTGGTAGTCATGGTTTTCCAGGTATTTTTTAAAGGTCCTATACTGCACAGCACTGACTCTTGTGAGCTTATATCATTCTCATGCTGTTTCCTCCTCAAAAACAGACCTGGACTTGTGTTTTGTTCCATTTGTTTGAGTAATGCTTATTGGGCTTTCTCTGTCTCCAAAGCTCAAAATGCTCTGTTCCATCTTGTGATGTCATGAAGTGCTACTTTTCAAATGAACAGCTGCCTTCTAGCTTTTATTCAGTAGAGATCAGCGCTTTCATAACTGAAATCATCCAAATGATTTTAGTGAAGGTGTGTGGAGTTTAATAACACAGTGGAGCACTTCCTGTAGCACCGCGTGACATCACCAGGTGGAACAGAGCATTTTCAGTTTGAGAGAAGAAATGCAGGGCTTGGTTGTTAAATGTGAATAAACCAAAAAAACACAACTCCAGGTCTGTCTGTGAGGAGAAACCTTATAACATACAGTAAATCAGAAAATAGGGCAATATGGGCATTTTAAAATAAAACATCAAATAAAACCGCAATAGTATAAAATTCAAATCTGGACGGGCCCTGTATGTAGATGTGTGTTCGAGTAAGACATTAAAATCCGACATGTGTGAGCGAAGGGGACAAGGAGACGAGTGGGGAAGGACAGAGGAAGGAGGAACTGTGTAGGAGGCAGGAGCCAGACTCAGCCGAGCGCTAAATGAACAGCGCGCGGTGGCAGCTCTAAATGAAAATGAATGGCTTGTGTAATTGGAGCATGTGTTTGTCAGAGTGACGGAGAGCCCGCCCCCTCCGCTCGGATTGGACGACACAGATGCTCACGCTCTTCTCTGATTGGTTGCAGAGATAGAAGGACGTCTGAGCCAGGATCTGTGGTCAGGAGAATGTTCCTCTACATCTCGAAATTATCCTGATAAAGCAGAGACGTGATATGTGAACAGGAGGGAAAAGTACCCCATTGTGTTCAGTAAAAGTACAGATATAAGAGTAAAGATGTCCTCCAGTAAAAGTAACTGTTTAAAAATGTACTTAAACAGAAAAAAGTAAACATATTTTATGCAGATTTTGAGATTGAATAAAGCTTCAAATGTGTTTTTAGTTGAATATTTGTGTTTTCTCAAAATACAAATGCGTTAAAAATAAACCCTCTTTTTTACATCTTTTATTTTGTATATATTTTATTTTATTGTTATTTTTATTATTATTATTGAACTACTCTACACATATTTGTCTTAGGTATGTCATATAGAGTTTGAATTTAAATTTATTGATTATGTTTTTGTTAATTTATATTCATTTTTATTATATGTGTTGTGTAATGTGTTCTAAACTGAATAAATAAAGTTTAAAAAATAAAAATAAACCCTCAGCCTTTTCAGTGGGACTCAAACTATCATAAAAATACTGTACTTTAATCCTGAATTATTAGTTATTATTATTATTATTATTATTATTATTATTATTATTATTATTATTATTATTATTATTATTATTATTATTATTATTAGAACTGGTAGTTTTCCATAGATACAGACTGGTAAATCTTGTGTTCAGCCTCTTGGCGTGTGTTTATACAGCCGCCTTCTTGGTACGGGAGTTCCATGGTGTACTGCAGGGGGGTCCAGACTTTTTCCATCAAGGGCCACATATTAAAACACAGACCAGTGTGAGGGCCGATCGAGGGTCATAGACT
>CM060656.1:5718016-5723016 GCA_030686955.1 Odontamblyopus rebecca | reverse complement strand
ACATGAACATTTATATAATAGGTAAGGTAAGGTTTATTTATAGAGCGCTTTACACAGACACAGAACAGATCCCACACTGAGAACGTCCAACCTTGTGTGGTCACAGAATCTGCAGGACCGGGTCTGGTCAGCACTTGGACGGGAGACCAGACCACTGGGAATACCAGAGGATACTGTCCATTTTTAAAGAGGGCCATTATTAGTTTTTATTTTCTTCCATGGTACAACACTGTTTTGTACGACACTTGTTTTAAATTACTTTTTTGTGCACATAAAGCAGATGTCACAGAAAAAAAAGGAATAATGTAATTTCACCCCCCCCCCCCCCAAAAGCCCCCTCCCATTACCCTCCCACAGTGTCTCCAGAGAAAAGAAAAATGAATAAATAATAATAATAGCAAAAATAATAATACTACTATTAATTAATAATAAATTAATATAAATAAAGTAATATGTAAATAAAATAAATAAATATAAGGAAAAGAGGGAAATAAAAAAGTAAAAATTGAGTAAATAAATAAATATGAGGGAAAAATCTTCTAACACATATAGCCTCTTTTAGTGTTCGTAAACAGTGATGACGTAGGCTCGGTTGCGCATTTTAACAACAGAAGTTCGGCAGAACTCAGCAGCTTGTCGAGCTCCGTGAAAGGATTATCATTAAAAAATCACAAATATTTCCTCAACAAACTGACTGACAAACTGAAAAAACTTTAGTCCACTGGTAGAATATCGATTCTGACAACCGCACACAGAACAACCAGACATTTTGGTGCTGGAAATGTTTTTATCTCCGTCGTCCGTCCGTGTTCAGTCTGAATGAATTGGAACGAATGGGGAACAATGCCACTTCTGTTGCCAAAATGCACATGCAGATTTTTTTGAAGATACAGTATGTCATCCATGTTTGAGTATTTTAGCGATCTCTCCCAGCCCCTAGTCGAACCCTCCTTACTGTTAGCTGTACACAGAGTTCAGTTCTAGTCAAATAAAGCTTGTTTTTTCAATAGAAAGTGAACTGGAGCCAGAGTTGGTGCCTGAAATGCATGTATGCTCACTTCCCATTTGGAACATGGCTGCCCGTGAGTTAAAAATGTCCATTTATACAATAACTGTTATTAGAAATGTGTTGTTAATCCCATATTTCACTATTTTCTGATCTATTTTTATAACATTTCCTCATCACAAACAGACCAGGAGTTGTGTTTAGTTTCATTCACACCCGTTTAATACACAAACTCTTCAAATTCACGGTCTTCTCTCAAACCGGAAAGACTCTGTGATGCCATGTGGTAATGTAGAAAGTGCTCCACTGTGTTTTTAAACTCCACACACCTTCACTAGAATCATTTGGATCATTTCGGCCCTGGAATTGCCGATCTCTGCTGAATAAAATGAGCTGTTGACATGAAAACTACCACTTCATGACTTCAAAAGTGGACTTAAACATGTGTGAAAGAAACAAAACACACCTCGAGCTGTGTTTTTGATGAGGTAACAGCATTCTGACATGACTTAAAGCTCACAAGAGTCAACGTTGTGTAATATGAGACCTTCAAATGATTGCAACAACAATTACACTGTGATTAATTACGCAGTGGGACCAGGACACTGCATTCGCCAGTGCTCCTCTAATTCACTCGGACAGTCTGGGCACTAAAACTCCATCACATTATTTAAGGCATTACCTCCTCCTCCGTTATCCCTCCTTCCAACTCCACCTCCCTCTGAGCCCTTTCCTCTGACGGAGCGGTCCATCTCCAATCAATAGTGAATCAAAGCGGAAAAACACACAGCTCTGAGGCCAGCCGAGCGCTCACACCTCCTGTTAGCCATTCAGGGCGGTGCATGGCGTCTCTCTTGGGTTTTTCATTTAGTTTTTTCATTCATGGTGCACTATATGTCACTTTTTGGTTGGGGATCTGTCACTGCTTTGCTCCAAATGTTACACAGCATGACATTAAACAGTTCGACTTTATGTTACGCAATTACAGGCAGTTTTATAGCTCAAAATACCTAGAAAAACTGTCATTTGATAAATAAGAGCCGGTTCCAAATAAACGGCGAGTCTAATGTTGGTGCTGAAGACAACAGGAGCAGGACTGATGCTCGCGTCGTCTCTACACAAACCAAACTTAAAACCACACGGCTCATTTGCATAAACTATAAGCGCTGAAAAAACAGCTCACTCCTCCTAATGCGGTGGATGAAAGTTCTCACTCTGCCTCAGAGTCCTGCAGGAATTTTGGACAAACGGCACCCGCCCGTACCCGTCATACCTCAAGCTGCACCCAACCCGTTTTCCGACAAAACTGAAATAAAATTCTGACCCGCAATAAATACACACGGACACCCAAACCGCATCCAAATGAAAATTAATCCGAGAGCCAAAAAAGACCCACAACCTTGCTCTCTCCACTTGCTAATCTTCTTTTCAGCTCCTCGGGAGTCATTTTGAAAATGAAAGTTGCAGAGATTTCTGTGAATGTGCACGTGCAGCAAAAACATATGGATTTGAATTGAATCACCTTGTAAAAACACTGGTATTTTTGCATTTCACAAAAATACAGCCCTGTTTTTTGTTTGCACATGATGTTTTGTAAACCACAGATTAGACCTGTGCTCTCCTGCATTTGACCTGAACCTGCATCTAACACAAGACATTTTTCACCCATTTCATGAAAATTTGCAGTTCACCTGTCGGGTATCTGCAGGAACTCGAACCCGTGCAGGACTCTGCTCTGCTGCTCCTCACTCGCTGCATTATTTGTCATTTGTTTTCACTTGCTAAAGTAAGTAAAGTGTTTATTTATACAGCACTTTTCACAGACAGATGTCACAAAGACGCTTTACAGAGGATTATTTACAGAGCATTCTTCATTCACTCCAGACCCGGTGGTGTAAACTACTGTAGTAGCCACAGCTGCCCTGGGACAGACTGATGGAGGTGCGGCTGCCAAGCCAACTGGCGCCAATGGTCCCACCGACCACCACCAACACTCACTCACACTCCACTTTCACACCTACAGTGCATGTTTTGAGTTGATGGGGGAAACTGGAGCCCGGAGGAAACCCATCCAGACACTAGGAGAACACGCAAACTCCACACAGAAAGGCCCGGCCAACCCGGGGATCAAATCCGCAACCTTCTTGCTGTGAGGCATGAGTGCTAGCCACTCATCCACCAAAGAAATGTTTGCATGTTGCAGGAGGGTTTTAATGTCTTTCTGTGATTCAAGGGGCACTTTCACATGTGGGAAACTCTCTGCTCTGTAGATATTTTGTTGTAACATTTCAAATGAACTCGCCGATGTCTGTTTAGAAAGTCGCCTACATTCTAGTCATACTGGTTAAAAGAATTTCAGTACCAGATTTTCCCAGTTTTGCCGAGCAAGATTTTTGTGAAGAAGGAATGAATCACCCCAAACTGCCGCCAGGTCTCAAATAAACGCCTGGTCTATTGCATGATTAAAACAAATAAATACCCCGGCCTCTTATTTAGTATTTTACGGTAAACAATGTACACAAAGATTACAAGACACAGGGGGTTTAAATGATTCAGATGGATAATTTCAGCTCTTTATAAACTGAAACCAGAATCAATGGGAGGCTTAAATTTACCCAACTTTCAATTTTAAGTCTGGTCTGCTCAGATAAGAAAATTTGATCTCATGGGTTTTGGAGAGACAAGAATCCAAGTGGACGGAAATTGAATATGAAACTACCAAAGCACTGTCCTAAGTTCTCTTATTTTCATCTATCAATTTCAAAAGATAAGAAGCACACAGATGAATTACTGTATCAATATACTATTAATACTCTACAAGCCTGGAACAACTGTAGAATGAAATATGATATTACTAAGTGCACCTTGTATTCCCTTATTTATGTGAAGCCAGACTTAAATACCCATCAAATACTGACATAAGTGAATGGACAAACTATGGTATAAGATCATTTCAGGATCTGTCCAATGAAGAAATTAAATCATTCATTAGTTTAAGCACAGAATATGCTATATCTAATAAAGATTTGTTAAATACCTACAAATCTGAAGCTTTGTCCATTCGCTTAGAAAAACAAACAAGATTCACACTGAATTAAAAGAAATTGAAGAGCATTTGCCAACTGCAGAAACAATCAAGTGGAATATAAATGAATTTTACAACATCATTTCAACCGAAGGTCAATCATCATTCCAGAGGTTAAAGACGACATGGGAGAATGAACTAAAATGTAACTTTAGAAGATAATGCTTGGTCACTAATGTGTTGAAATATATATTTTCCGTTCACCAGTAATAAAGTTAAAGAAACGCATTTAAATATCCAACAATATCTCTGCAAAATGCAAATTAACCCTGTAAAGCCCACACCATTAAATAATTGGCAGAAAATTCCAATTCTTTGAACTTGGAGCCTTTATTGGTCCCTCTAAACAAACAAACAAAAAAAATTCAAATATAATTTTCCATATGTTATTATTTATGGCAATCTTGTATTGTCACTGGAGCACCCTCTAATCAGTGAATCACACCCCCTGTTGGATTATTTGTGCACTGCATGTATCTGATTGTATACATCAGGTTTTTCAGGGGAAAAAATGTCACACTGCTCATGTGGAGGGCTGAAAAACTCATGTATCAAATATGATACGTTTGGCGTTATAGGGTTAAAGGACATATAGACACATGTTTTGGGGCTGTGATCTTTTAAAAAACATCTGGAACTCAATTCACAAAACTTTGGGAAAAAAACTTTCGTTATTCACTCAAACATGTACGTGTTAAACGACACGCAACAACTTCATTTAGATAGAAAGAAATGTAGAAAACTGATGGAAATGTACCACTACTCTGGAAAGATGATTTACCTCCAACACTTAAGCTATTTACGACTCAACTGTTAGAATTTCGACCTTTGTAAAAACGAACTAAAATAATTATGGACACATTTTTCCAGAACTTTGGTATCCCACACTGGCAAGCATGGAAACTCTAT